>CM067532.1:9851179-9858679 GCA_034509925.1 Hirudinaria manillensis | reverse complement strand
ATATCAAATGGCAGATAAAGCATAACATTGCATAACTTGTTAATGGCCTGACCTAGAATCTGCCTTAGAGTGCAGTTGGCTTGACCTATAAACTGCTAGGGCAAGAACTAAATGATTATGTATTAATACTAATCAGTTATTTACCCTGTAGTCCCTTTGCCTAACTACTATTATTATTATTATTATTATTATTTATTATTTATTATTATTATTTATTATTATTAAATATTATGAAACAGCCAGAATATTTGTAGTTTTAAAATAATTTATAATTAGCATATGGTTATAAACACTCGAAGTAACCATAACGAATTTGTTTGATTGAAGTTGTATTTTTAGCATTAATCTCTTTAAATATAAAAACGAAATTGAGGCGTAATGGCCCATATAAAGGATGGATCAACTACAACAACAATAATAATTATAATAATAATAATAATTATAATAATAATAATAAGATAATAATAATATTAATCATCTGTAGGCACTCAAATCCATAACAATCCTGAGGTTATCAAGTCCCTTCACACTCTCAGGTCATCACACTATCTCACCAATTGAACTTCTGATTGAAATTATATTTATATTTAATGAAACAATAACAATAACAAAAACAATGAATGCCAACATCATTGCCATCATCATCATCATCATCGTCATCATCATCACTACCATCATCGTCATCGTCATCATTACCAAAATCATCAATAGGATCATCAAAATATAAAAAGTGAAAAATTAAAAAAAAAATTAAAATAAAAAATAAAAAATATTTTTCTCAACAAATGAATGACATTTTGACTTTAATTTTGACGATTTCAAAGCCGCCATCTTGAAGAATTTTTATAATTTCAACACTTTGAATACCATCTCGAATGAATTTTATATTTCGTTATCTTGGTATCATGATATGCTATCTCTTTATACCTTGGTATCATGATATACTATCTCTTTATATCTTGGTATCATAATATACTATCTCTTTATATCTTGGTATCATGATATACTATCTCTTTATATCTTGGTATCATGATATGCTATCTCTTTATACCTTGGTATCATGATATACTATCTCTTTATACCTTGGTATCATGATATACTATCTCTTTGTATTTCATCATCTTGGTATCATGATATACTATCTCTTTATACCTTGGTATCATGATATACTATCTCTTTATACCTTGGTATCATGATATACTATCTCTTTATAATAGTCATCTTGGTATCATGATATACTATCTCTTTGTATTTCATCATCTTGGTATCATGATATGCTATCTCTTGATGATGACGTCATCCTCAAAGATATGGAAACACAACAACAACAACAACAGCCTTAAATCCACTCCAAAAGCAGAGGCCAATCATAGGATCAGCCAAGACTAGCATTATTCATAGTTATTTAATTATACGCATAATAACAACGATGATGAACATAATAATAATAATACTAATAATAATAATAATAACAATAATAATAAATAATAACCTAATAAAAATATTCAAAATATTATTTCTATTTTCGCCTCTCCAATTGTTCAGCTTATTGGTTTGCGTCATGCACTTCAATCTTAGTCAGAGTCCAGGTAGGCAGTTCTATCGGCTCAACAAGGTACCAAATTATGACACGCCATAAACAAGCCGCTAAGATAATAATAACTATAATAATAATAATAATAATAATAATAAAAATAATAATAATAATTATAATAATAATAGTAATAATAATAATAATAATAATAATAATAATAATAATAATAATAAAAATAATAATAATAATTATAATAATAATAGTAATAATAATAATAAGCATCATTATAATACCATAATATCATAATATAAATTATAATTACAAGTCATATAATATTATCGTTAAAATTATTTAAAGAATTAAAAATGTTTAATAATAGTTATTATTATTATTATTATTATTATTATTATTCGAGTAACAAAAGATAGCAAAACATAAATCTTTTTTTTTTATTATTTTGTTTGTGTGATGTCTTCCATCGATGCCATAGGTTAGCAAGCACCTCAGAGAATGTCATGAGTCACCGTCCTGTTGACGTGCGTCATGAGAGTTACGTGTGTACTTGTGTACGTGTGTACTTGTGTACGTGACCAAAGATAAGGCGTTGCCAACCGCGGTCAAAGAATGTCTCTGCCACTGATTCAACAACAACAACAGCAAGAGAAACAACAATAACAACAACAAAACCAAATTAGGGTTGGGTTGTCATTATAATTATAATTATTAATTATTGTTATAAATATAATTATCGATTATTATTTACTGTTATTATTATCATTATTATTACTATTATTTTTATGTCAGTATTATTGTTATTATTATTGTTATTAGTATCAATATAATTATCAATTACTGTACAGCTATTATTATTATTATTATTATTATTATTATTATTATTGTTATTATTATTATTATTATTATTATTATTATCATTGTTACTATTATTATTACTTAATTAGTATTTATTTCTTAGAGTTATTTGCTAATGAGTCACTTTCTGCCTCTGACAGTCCACAACCGCCAAACAGCCACAGAAGCAAAGAATTTCTTTCGAGTTTCGGGGACGTCGCCACCAGTTTCAACTGGGAATCCGACGACGATCACGAATATCGTTAGTCATCCTTCTATTGTTATCTCCGTATAACAACAACAACAATAACAACAACAACAACAATACGAGAAAACAACAATAATATAATAAATACATTTAGCGTCCCTGTAGCTCACGCGCACTGCTCTATATAAATATATAATTATAATAATAAATAATAATGATAATAATAAATAATAATAATAATAAATAATAACACTAACAAGAACTGTTATAACAAGTATTACTATTATTAATGTGGTGGCATTATTATTATTATTATTATTATTATTATAATTATACTAATATTACATATATAACATGGATATTATGTCCATAGTCACCAGTCAGCCCAACTTCCCCTCCCCCATAAGTATCCAAAGGGTCGTCCTTACCCCCCAACCCAGTCTCCCCATAGGAAGAGAATAATTATCATCACTTGATGAGAAATTATGCAGGAATTTATTCTTCAACATCCTGCTCTGGAGACATCAGCATTTAGTCATATGCTCCCCTAATCGACTTTGATACTAATGGAAATATTATTGCTATAATAATAATAATATTATTATTATTTTATATAATAATAATATTATTATTATTAATAATATTATTTTATTATTATTATTATATTATTATTACTAATATTATTATTATTATTATTTATTATTATTATTAATTTAATTATTATAATTGTGAGAAAGTGGCAATCATTTTAAAGTGCACACAAGTCTGATAAAACAAGATAATTGCATTTTAGGAAAGTTCACTGAAAACACAAACATCACAACAGAAATAATAAAAATAATAATAACAATTATAATAACAGCAACAACAACAATAACAATAATAATAATAATAATAATAATAATAATAATAATAACAACAACAATAATAATATTAATATTAATAATAATAACAATAATAATAATAATAACACTTAGAAGTTTTACAGCATTTGGTCAATTTTTGGTTGATTGTTTTAACATTGAAAACGTGATTGATTTGATTGACAATGAAAATGAAGCATCACGAGGTATTATTTATAAATATTATTTATGAATATTATTTATAAATATTATTTATAAGTATTATTTTCAGATAATTAAACATAATTAAGATATTAAATATATATATATATATTTTTATATATATATTTAATACATAGCATGTGAAACTCGTTGAAGTTATGTAGCGCCTTCATTATTTTCATTTCCGGTTTTTGATATTTTTCTTTTATTTATGTTAAAAATAAGCTGTTAAGGTCACAAAAGTGTAACTTTGAAGAGATAACCTTTTCAAAAATATAACAACAAAAACATGAATAATTATAATAACTTCAATCAACAAAGATAATTATATGTAGACCTCATTAGGTAACGCAATTCAAACAGCCGACCAATCAACGACCGTCCGGCCATTTTGATTCTAAATATGGCGAATGTCTTTTCGGGAAAAACCCCAATTTCGACTTTGCGGGAAGTACTGCCTGGGTTGTCCACATCCTATGCCCCCATTAATTGCTTTTTCTTGGTAATTTCACTTTCAATCGTATGCTCGGAAAAACCCATAAACATATCTAATAACTATAATATTATAATAATATATATTATTATAGTAACATATAATAATAATAATAATAATAATATAATAATTATTATATTATATAATAATAATAATAATAATAATATAATAATTATTATATTATTATTATTATTATTATTATTATTAGAATTTCCCAATAATTATGATTGACTTCCTTAACTTCCCAGATGGAGCTCAAATGATGTAGCGCATTTTGTTTGCATCATCCCCTACATCCTCTCTTCGAGGAGGATCCTTCAAGATGCTCTGGTATCCATCCATCCATCCATCCATACAAAGAGCAAGAGGTTAGGTGTGTGTATGTGGGGGGCATTTGTAGGGGGGGGGGGCTGTGGTCCAACCGGGCTGCCCGTCCACCCACTCAATCCGTCGAGGACCAAATTCTCTCACGGACATCGAAATGTCAAAGCATCATCACGTACGTAAGCATCTCTCACGCAGAGGACAATTTCTCAATACAAAAATAATAAAATAAAAAAGTCAACCCGTCTCAGATTTCATCAAAATCGACAGATTAACGTAAATTATCGTATTATTTATTTTCTTTTTATCCGAATTAAGTTTTAAATGAAATTAAATGCGGAATATGCATGAATATGGATTGTGGGATTGTGTATTGTTGTTGTTGTTGTTGTGCGAGTGGACTGTGAGAAAGTGACAATGACGATGATTACTGTTTGTGTTGTTGTTTTAAGTGAGATTGTCGAGTTGTTATTGTTGCTGATGATGTTGTTTTGTTGTGCCAATCCTCATCACGTACATCGGAAAGTACCTAACCAATCGTTATGAACGTATGAGATTATGTCTCGACAAAATAATTGTCTTTGACAACAATTTGCTGACCTGTGTATTTTACGGCAATTATTTCTGGCTTTTTGGAAAAACAAATTTGAAGAAATTCATGTAAATTTAAAGACATAAATCCACAAATATGTTGAAATATTAAAGTAAATAATCTCTTATCAATGCCAAAACATTGCAGGAAGTGTATTTTAAAAAGTATTTATAGGTTATAATTATTTATTCATAAAATACATGTTGAGGTGTGTTAAAAAAAATTTAGATGACACCAGGATGCTGCAGCAGAAATTACATGTCAAAGTGAACAAACAACTCTAATACACTTTCCTGAACATTTTTGCATAAATTTGACAGAACCATTCAAAGCTTGTGGAGTTATAAACAAAAGTTAAATCACAATATTTTGTCAATTTTAATTTTAATAAGCAAATTATCAAGTCCATCGTTTGTGATGTTTTATGGAATTTAAAGAAAGAATTTTGAGTAAATTATAAATTTATTTCTAAGTTCAAAGATTGTATTCCACCTTGATTTGTTTATCTCAGTTAATTTCAAATCAATATTCAGAGTCGAGAGACATCGTTATGCAAAACCATTTAGCATTTGTCAAATCAAGAATTTTTTAGGAATCTTTCAAAGTATTTTGTTTCGTGAAATGTGCTTGAAAACAGAGTTTAAATGTCAAAATAAACCCACCTCACCTCGTACGGTAAAAGCTTAAATCAGTCCTGGAAAATCAATCGATTTTCTGTTCGATCCACAGGCTCAATTTTGACCGAAAGCTCTCCTAAACTTCCCTAAAATAATCATCGCTCGCCGAAAACTAAACTTAAACAATTCGTAAATAATATCATCCCAGGCTACAAAAATATAAACAAGAAATCGTAATAATTTAAGCCCGCTTTTAAAAAAGATAAACAAGAAAATCTGTTCCTTTGCGACAGAAGCAACAGGCTTTTATTACCGACGACTTAGCAACCGTTGACAGCTGAAGATGCGACCATCAGCTCTCTCATTAAACGTCTACAAAATGGCTCCTAAAAGCTATTTATTTGTTTATTTGTTTGTTTATTTGTATGTTTGTTTGTATGTTTGTTTGTTTGTTTACTTGTTTGTTTGTTTGTTTGTTCGTGTATAAATTAATTAGTAACCATGTCGGTTCAAATGAGATCGAGAGAATTCAAAATGATTCATGCACAAGAAAATCGTGACCAAATCTAGCAGAGCAGCAAACAATGAACGCAACAACGCAACGTACGTACGATTCTTTAACTTTAAGTTGAATGGGATTTTTAATCATCGACTCTCCTTTTGTCGTTCACTTCGTCTGCCATTTTTGTGTCGTAAAAGTGCTTTTTAAAGTCGCAAAACCTACGATTTGAGGAAGCAAAGAATTCGATGACTCTTTGAATTTCAAGTGACGCTTTGCTACGTAAACCCTACAACCCTGACCTACGTAAACCCTACAACCCCTAACCTCCTTAAACCCTTCTCCCCTGACCTACGTAAACCCTACCCCCTGACCTACGTAAACCCTACAACCCTGACCTACGTAAACCCTATACCCCCTGACCTACGTAAACCCTACAGCCCTGACCGGGTCAGAAGGTTAGGCAGTGTGCAAGGCAGAGAATGAAAACTGAAATTATTTTATTAACCAATTATTATTATTATTGTTATTATTAGTTAATGTAATTAATGCTATTGCTGTTGTCGTCGTTATTATTATTATTATTGTTGTTGTTGTTGTATTGGGCAATGTTTGCAGACAAAACTAAACAGGAAGAAGACAGAAACGTTTGCAGAAGAAAAAAAAACGACAGAAAGTTGAGTAATTGTTGACAGAAATTTCAACAAGCGCTTCATTCAACAGTTGATGTTGCGCAACAAAATTCTTTCATTCAAAACAAAATCGGAAAAGAGAAGATAAATATTCCTTTAATAAAGAAAATGATTGTTGAGTTTGTCCCGGCGATTTAGAACTTATCAACTTCAGGCTTGGAGACGGACACGAGATGGCCACGTGACGGGCTTGAGCCGGCCAATTGGTGACTCCCACCACCCAATCCCGTCTTTAATCCATCCATCCACCCGGGACTCCATGGAAAACTTAACAAATACGGCCAACGCTTCTGTATGTTTTTTACTTTGCGATTATTAACAAAGGCGTAGGTAATAGTTATTGTTTTTCTACTTAACCCAGTTATTTATCATTTATTATTATTATTATTATTGTTATTATAGTTGTGATTGTTATTATTATTATTATTACTGTTGTTATTAAGTTACTAATTATGTTAGTAAGAGTCTGAAATCATCTGGACCGCTGTTTCTATTTTTGATGATTTAATAATAATAATAATAATAATAATAATAATAATAATATTATTATTATTATAATTATAATAATAATAATATTATTAATAATAATAATAATATTATTATTATTTAATATTATTATTATTATTCA
>CM067532.1:9821179-9846179 GCA_034509925.1 Hirudinaria manillensis | reverse complement strand
TACCTGGTGAAGAGTTCATCCTGCCAGTTCGAGGTGAACGAGTCGAACGACAGGTAGCCAATCAGGATCACTGCACCGGCTATGGTCGTCGATGACGACCCATGACCTGACGATCATCATCATCATCATTATCATCATCATCAACATCATCATATCGAATTCATTATCATCATCTTCCTTATCATCATCATCATCATCATCATAGCCACAGGTTTTAAACATCAACAAAGTCAGCTTCAAAGCTGATTTACATGCCACCAGTGATACATAATACATCACCCTGGGCCCATCATCAAGTCAAACACGCACGACAGTCCATGATGATAGTGATGATGATCATCATCATCACTTCCCTCATCACTATCAGTACCAGCATACCCCAGACTTCCAACCCACTCACCCACCCTTCTTCCCCAAACCGTACCTTGGGTGGCATCGTCGCTGGAGATGAGGAAGAGGAAAACTCCGAGGGAGATGCAACTGGCCGTGACGTATTCGAAGCAGGTGTACGACCTTCGTGACACGACCTTGCCCATCAACATGACCGGGATGACCTTTGACGTCTTGGCAAGGACCTGGTAGAAGTGGTGGTAGAAAGCACACACAAGAGATGCTCATTTCAGGAGCTCTGGTATTTTGTTTTTGTTTTGTTTATGTTTTTTTTTTTATCGCAAGTTTTCGTTTGACTGAGTGGAAAAAAATTGGTGACAGACATTCTCTCGACACATGTCATTGCAAACGACATTGTCATGCTAGTTCTTTGTCCGAGTACCTAGACATTGTCTATGGTGGCGAAGATGAACATCATCGTCTTTTCAATGCCATAAACTCAATCGTCGCGATCTCCAGGCGTGCTTTTCCAGGTGCGCTCGAACGCTCGTGCACTCACCTGTACCGGAAAACTGACAAACTTGAGGGCCTCGTACTGGCACCAGCTGCTCATGATGTTCGAGAACGAAGAGTACAGGTACTTGTACGCGGGCGCCCTGTGCTGAGGCTGGCGGAGGAAGGCGTTGGCTGCCACGGCGACCAGGAATGCCAGGATGCGATTGGAGAAGACGACGAACTGTGAGTTGGAAAAGCGTTCGCCCGGATCGTTTGGGTCCCTTTTGGAGGTCGGAAGATTCCGGAAAAAGTCGAACGAACCGTTACCGTCATCGACATCGTCGTCGTCATCGATCGCCGCACTCACTCACCCGGTACGATACTCGTAGACCATGACCCTCTCCTGCAATACCCCCCAGACGAGGTAGGAGGCGAGCAGACCGGCCCCGTGGAGGCACAGACTGATGGATTGTCGAACGAAGGAACTTTCCTGGAGAGACGACGAAGATTTGTGAGAGTTCATCTCCTCCACGGAAACGTGGTCACTACCCTCGGTCAACAGTCTAAGAGCTTTCTGGTAGCACCCAGTGGCTATGGAAGCAAATGTAAAGAAAAATGAAATAATAATAACTAATAACAATAATAGTAAATATAATATACTAAATTAATAATAATAATAACAATAATAATAATAATAACTAATAATAATTGTTATAATAATAATTAATACAATAATATTCATTTTAATGTGAAATAATTGATGATCCGTGATGATAATTGACTGAAGAATTTGTTGAATCTTTGAAAAAAAAGGCAATTATGAAGAAAAAGAATGATTTATAAAAAAAAAATTAATGAAGAAAACATGCAAAGTGCAGCTGCAAAAACGTCTAATGGGAAATTCTTATACCCAAATCCAGACACAAAAGAGAATCAATAACAGAGCAGACTCGCACGGACGCGACCCAAAGTTTTCATCCGACATTTCCACGGCAATTGATGCCGTCACAATGTCATCATCATCATCAACATCATCGCGCTCGCCATCCGTCGTCGCCGCTGGCGACTGTCCTCGGAACCTACCCTGCCTTTCCGAATGCTTCTTTCCCTTTGCGATCCTCACGAGAACAAAACAGGGCACGATGACGGTGAAGTAACTGAGCAGATTGAAGAGCAGTCGGACGAGCCAGTAGTCTCGACCCTCGAGGCCCTCTGCCCGACCGGCCCCTCGAAAATCCGTCGCGGATCGTTCGGCTTCGACCGAGTCGGGGTCGGGATTGCCGTCGACCTTTTCCGTGGGCTTCACGAGCCCGACGGCCGAGCTGGCGAACAGCAGCGAGAATATCACCGCAATCCTGATTAAATTCATGTCGGCTCGGAAATGAGGTCTTTCTTTTGTTGGTCTCAAATGGTCTGTTGTTGATCTGAAATGATTGTTTTAATGTTGTTTAAGCCTGTCAATAATAATAACAATAGTCAATGAACAATAATCTGTCGGAAATCAACTGATTGCAAATCAATTTCTACCATGATCATGATCATGATCAAGTTAAAACATTATTTTCTAAGTTCTCAATAAATTCTAACATGTGCGAGAAAAAACTGCAGAAATAAAATATTTAAAGCTTGTAGACAAAAAAAAGAGACTGACCTTCTGGCTTAATTTCTTTTGGTGAGAGACATATTAGACTATAGCCTGTGAAATGAACTCTAATAATTTTTGTGACAAATATGACTGTGTTTCACAAAATGTCCGACTAGATCCTTGGACTCGACAGTAAAGTGACAAGAGTGTAACCTCTCAATTCCATTCAGCTGACATATGTTTTCATGCTCACTTATACTCAATGAGCAGCCTAAGATTTCAGAATATCCAGAATCAAACAAAAATTGGAAAATTATTAATTTATATTAGAAAATCAGCAACTGACGGATTGACATTGATCGCTCTTTTGCACAATGAAAACACACACACGACCATCCATAAACAAAAGAGGACCGCATGCATGATGCACTTTCGGCATCGAGCAGATGGTTCGACAAATTATTTTAAAATAATTTCCATCCAAAAAAAATAATTTTTATTACGAAATTAATTAAATTAATGTTAAAACTTTCACAATTAATTTAATCAATCCAGTGTTACATACCGTCTGCGTCTGACATACTTACTGAGAATAAATTTACAATTTCTGCTATGATCGCATATATTGGCGCTGCGAGGGCCGCTTGGCTCGGTAGACGAGTTCCGAGAGCCCTGGCTTTCCGTGGTTTTGCACTCAAAATGTTTCAAGATTCCTAATCTATTTTCCATTTAGTCGTCCGGTCATCCGCTAGCCGAGTTGTTGCAATTTATTATAACGTAATTTCGTCTACCGCTGAGTGTCACAAAACTTCTTGAAGCCATTTTTTGAATTAAATCCAAATGGTCATCAACTAGAAGCTGAACGCTGCATCTTCGAGAGCCGATTGTTTAAAAGAAGTCTTGGCAAGTTGAAGTTCTTCATATGTCTGTGCCGGACACTGTAGCATCGCATCGTTTCAGCTCGAAACTGGATTCTATTGACGAAACAGACCCATGCAGATCCATGGCCTCGGAACTGATACAAAAAGAGGAGGAAAATCCGAATATAATGGTCTACAAAAAGGTTTATTTTACTTTTTTTCCATTCTTAAAGCAATGATATTGTTTTGCCTTAAAAGACTTTTTTTTTATCTTTGTTTTCTGTTTGCTTCTCACAATTTGCAATTTTTTTTCTAAAGTATCTACTCAATCTTTATTTAGTAAGGGTTATCATTTGTAAGTGATGGCAACATGCATATGTTATCTTGTGCATTAATGCATTAAGATGGAGCAGGAATGAGAGATCAGCCGATTATTTTTGTATTACCTGGTCAATCTTAAGATAGCCTTAGATAAATTTATCATTGTTGTTTTCATTGATATCTTTATCTATGTTGGGCCAAGCGATGGTCATGTCAAAAATGATAGTTGTGATGATGATGATGATGATGGTGATGATGATGGCATTGGAAACGACGGACAAAGAAGATGGCGATCGGATCTTGGGGCAGCCATTCCGTCGTAACCACGGAAACTCCTTCCAGATGGAAGCCCTCCTGGAAATGATGCAGGATCCGATGTCGGGCATCGTCGTCAAGACCGTCAAGAGCTTCATCTCGAAGATACCCAGCGTCTTTACCGGTCAGTGATTTTGTGTTGATGGTGGTGGTGATGATGATTATGTTAATGGTGGTGGTGGTGATGGTGATGATGTCCTGGTTGTTGGTTGGATGGAGTTGATAGTCATCAGACTGATTGAAAGGACTGATTGAAGACTGGTTTGTTGAAGATGATGCTTGAATTATTGTTTTATTTATTTATTTCTTTATTTATTTATTCTTGATGGATAAGTTAATCGATTGTTTCTATAATTATAGTAATAATAATAATAATAAGGTAAAAGTGATAAATTATCAACAACTATCTCTGCAACTTCTCCTTATCCTTACCATCACCGATTGATGGCCATCAATCCTCGATGTATCGATTGAAATGATTGTAGTCATCATTACCAACCACTCCTTCCTTTGTTGCTAACGATTCAACAATCACGTGACCACATCTCTCAGCCTGATGAAGTGGAGAAAAACTTTGTTTATTCTGTTTGTATGTTTATTTTGTTTGTATGTCCCCCTTAATGGAGATACTGAATGTCTGCAAACTTGGTCAAAACAATCGTCCAGGGATATCAGAGAGTGAACGATCAAATGGTGGATCGGTTCAATCGCTGATTGATGGTCTGATTGAATTGGTGTGGTCAATCAACCGGTCAACCATCCAGGGGTTTTTTAATATCGAATGAGTGGATGATTGGTTCGATGATTGCCGATTGATGGTCGGGTCGAATTGATGCTCGGTTCAGTATGTTGATAGATTGATTGATTGATTTAACACACTTCTGTAGGAACGATCATAACCATCATCATCACCATGAGGCTCAGAGGATTGATTGATTGATTGGTTGATTGATTGATTGATTGGTTGGTTGATTGATTGGTTGATTAATTGATTGATTGATTGATTGATTGATTGATTGATTGATTGATTGATTGATTGATTGATTGATTGATTGATTGGATGAATGACTGAAAGATTGATTGATTGAATAAATGAGTGGATGATTGATTTTTCAAATGTGATGCACATGTTATTCAGTTTCATCATCCCCATTGAGGGCATAATTGACATCATTGTCATCATTTCATGATCATTCATTCATTCATTCATTCATTCATTCATTCATTCATTCATTCATTTATTCATTTATTATTGTTTCAATATCTCCTTTTCAATATCTGCAGAGCATTTTATCAGTGAATTGCCAGTTGAATCATTCCCATTATACACTCTATCATTTGATCACCTTCAGCATCGTCGTCGTCATCATCAATCATCATCAATCATCATCATCATGGGCCCCTCCACTACTTGCCGTGCCAAGCAGGCTGTTAGCCCCGGGGCCTGATAGGGAACGCCCTGGTACCGTAATTATATTTCAAGTGGTCCTTCAGACGCAGCCCTCTACAAGTATATATATATATTAGGAACCGCTGATAGCAGGATTAGATTCTCTCTCTCACTCTCTTCTCGCTGTTGTTGTTGTTGTCCACTGGTTGTGATGATGATGGTGATAACGACGATGACGACGATGATGACCTGGTCGTGATAATGATTGATGCTTGTGATGAGACAATCGGGCTTCTAGGAAACTGAGAATTAAGAAGAGCTATTGGGTCAGCAGTTGATTAGCATTCTCAAATAAGTTAGCCACCATAGCCATCATCATCATCATCATCGTCATCATCATCATCATCATCGATGAAGTCATCGTCGTCATCAATTGAGCTCTTCGGCGGACTATTGTTTATCATCGCTTCAATTAGGCATAATCCTGTCGGCATTGTGCCATATTTATCTCCCTTCTTAATAACTTGGCCGTGGCAAAACGGCAACGATGATGACGATGACGATGATAATGATGACGACGACGATGATAGTGATGGTGTCCACGGTGACGCTTTTTGGTGAGATTGATGATGACGCTTGTAGGTGTAGCTTCGATTTGTTTCTGAATCCCTTGGGATCTATTCCTCTCAACCTATGATTCCAGTATATTAGGAGAGATAGGAAGAGAGAAAGAGAGAGGACGATAAAGAACGAAGGGGGTTCTAAATGGGCGAATGGGTGGCTGTACTAACCGATTGATTGATTTGATTGATTTGATTGATTGGTTTGATTGATTGATTGATTGATTGATTGATTGATTGATTGATCCTTCAGGAGAGTTTGATTGACACCTGGAAACGGTTGGATGATCGAGACGATTTCCTTCTCCGTTTTCTCCATCGTCATCATCTTCTTCTTCCTTTTCAGAGATGATGGAAAGACTTCCAACTTTCAGGACTTTCCTTGAACTCTGTGAATCCAGTTTGTTCTACCACCATCATCACCACCACCACCACCGCTCCGGCCATTAAATTCCGGCCTCACACGGAGCTCTTAAAGACCAGTCTTATGTCGTAAATGCTCGCCTCAAGGCGTCAAAATGGCCGCTTTCCGACTTCGGTTTACTTTTAAACGCCTTCACGAAGCTGTTATTATTTTAGCTCTGGCTAAATAAACAAGAATTCTTTTCTGGTTTTCGAATTTAAAAAAAAAAAAATTGGATAAAAAAGAGGAAAAAAGAAGCTTTTCCCAGGCTTCCTCTGTCCATCACGGTCGATCTTGTTTCTGCCGATAACAGGATTATTTTACGTTTCCCATTTATTTCATTCCTTTCCCGTCCATCTGCCATGCATATCCAAGCTTCCATCCATCCATCCATCCATCCATCCATCCATCCATCCATCCATCCATCCATCCATCCATCCATCCATCCATCCATCCATCCATCCATCCATCCATCCATCCATCCATCCATCCATCCATCCATTCATCCATCCATCCATCCGTCTGTCCATCCATCCATCCGTATCGTCTTAGACATTCCAGCTGTCCATTCAGCTGAATTTCCATGCAGGTGTTGGTCAGAGTACATCGTTCTTCTTTCACCTGCTCTTCTTTCTATCTGCAGAGGTTTTGTTATTTTCTCGCGCACTTTTCCACGCAGACGTTAATGTAATTATGAACGGATGGATGGACGGATGGATGGATGGATGAATGGATGGTTGTATGTATGGGTGACTTCATGGAACGGATGGAATGGATGGATGGATGGATGGATGGATGGATGGGTGAAGAGATGGATGGAAAGAGCGAGTGGAATGAATAAGCACCGGGAGATTACATCGAGCCTGAGCCCTGGGAAAATAGTGACTATGAATGTTGCAGAGATAATGGAGTGAAGTAGAAGTATCTCATTAGGTACTCTCGTCAAGAGATTCAGACTTGGGGGGGGGGGGGGTAGGGTACGTGCACCGTAGAGTGCTCGGCCATACGTGCTGCCCTCATATGTAATCTCGGTCGGAGTCCGGGTCTCACACCTGGAGTGAATGAAGGGTAGACACGGATCAGTGGATGTGGAAGTCGGATATTGTGGCGTTGGAAAAATGTCACAGGGCAGAGTCTTTCAATTCCTCTCTTTTCCTTCCGTCCATTTATCTGCTGGTCCGTTCACTCGAGAGATTGACTCAACCTCGCCTGCTCCATCTGTCCGTTCGTACGTCCTTCCGTCTGTCCATCCATCCGTCCAGGCAGCCACCCACTTCCTTGTTCTATCCGCCTATCCATTTACACGCTCTCTCGTTCATTTTCCAAGCATGCAATCGACATCATAGGCAGGATTGAAACTACGAACATTGTTCTTAGAAATAATTTCCTCTCTCTCCCTCCACCTTCTCTCTCCACCTCCCTCCATCTCCTTCTCATCGTCTCCACCTCCATTACCCGTTACCAAGGATATCATTAACCCTGCAGCAGAATCGTGTGTTTTTTTTTGTTGCTGGCAGTCGCTTCGGACGATGCAGCTGATGCGGTCGGTGTCGCCGCCGACTGTGTTAGTCTTTCGATCGATAGTCTCTCGACTTTTATGCCTCGTTCAGTCGTTCCGTTTCAATTGTTCCTGCCGCTGCATCGGATCATCGGTTGCTGTTGCCATGGCTACCATTGTTTTCACTTCCTGTTGTGGTCTTCCTCCCCCCGTGGGAAATCAGTTTCCATCGAGTGTCTTTTGTTCTAGACTTTTTTTTGTGTTATTGC
Organism: Hirudinaria manillensis; assembly: GCA_034509925.1. Classification (NCBI taxonomy): domain Eukaryota; kingdom Metazoa; phylum Annelida; class Clitellata; order Hirudinida; family Hirudinidae; genus Hirudinaria; species Hirudinaria manillensis. The sequence goes on along the minus strand of CM067532.1, from coordinate 9,838,093 downwards.
AATCGTTCACTCGCTCACTCACTCACTCACTCACTCACTCACTCACTCACTCACTCACTCACTCACTCACTCACTCACTCACTCACTCACTCACTCACTCACTCACTCACTCACTCACTCACTCACTCACTCACTCACTCACTCACTCACTCACTCACTCACTCACTCACTCACTCACTCACTCACTCACTCACTCACTCACTCACTCACTCACTCACTCACTCACTCACTCACTCACTCACTCACTCACTCACTCACTCACTCACTCAACTCACCTATCTGCACATGCGATCACTTATCATTCAATAGCTTTCGATATCAATACGAATAACATCAATCACTAAACATTGTGATCGCTGGAAATTCATGTAATTGTTTCGACCGATGTCGATAATAATGAATATCAGATTCTCTTTATTCCTTCCTATCTCCCTCCATCCATCCATCCATCCATCCACGCCTCGTATTCGACATCCACCCTACTCTGCCAGTGAGTGCCCTCGGTTGGTTAGGGTAGAACCATCGATTAAGAACTGTCTTTCACGTACCACATTTTTTATGATGCAAAAGTAAAGATCGTAGGAATAGTTATTATTATTATTATTATTATTATTATTATTATTATTATTATTATTATTATTGTTGTCGTTATTATTATTATTATTAATATTATTGTTATTATTATTATTATTATTCTTGTTGTTGTCGTTATTATTATTATTATTGTTATTATTATTATTATTAATTAATTAATTAATTAAAACTCGTTTTGTTTTGTTTGGTAGGAAGCGACCTGATAGCATGGATAGTTAAGAATCTCGACGTCGACGACACAGGTAACGACTTTCGACGTCGTCATCGCCATCATCATCGTCATCGTCGTCGTCGTCATCGCCATCATGCCTTCTGGAATGATGTTCCTAATTAAGTTCAACAGATCATTCAGATGACAATGCTTTATGTGCATTAATTCATTCATCTTGTCCTTCCATTCTGTCATTCATTCTTTCATTCGTTCCATCGTTCCTATAACCACTCGTCCCTCGGTCCGTCCGTCCATCCAACCATCCATGCTATTGGAACTACAGGTGAGGCACTGCACCTGGCCAACCTGCTGGGTACCTATGGTTACGTGTTTCCAATCGACGACCACGTGTTGAGCGTAAAGAACGATGGAACCTACTACAGGTTTCAGGTGAGACGTGATTGATCGGACGTTCAATACAGGATTGATTGATTGGTTGATTGATTGATTGACAAAAGTTGGTGGTTGATTGATTGTTGTTTTCCGATTGTCCATCACTTGGAAAATTAAAAGGTTTTTGCGTTGTTTGTAATGGTATTCTTGACTGCCAAAGACTTGGGAGATGGATGGATGGATGGATGGATGGATGGATGGATGGATGGATGGATGGATGGATGGATGGATGGATGGATGGATGGATGGATGGATGGATGGATGGATGGATGGATGGATGGATGGATGGATGGATGGATGGATGGATGGATGGATGGATGGATGGATGGATGGATGGATGGATGGATGGATGGATGGATGGATGGATGGATGGATGGATGGATGGATGGATGGATGGATGGATGGATGGATGGATGGATGGATGGATGGATGGATGGATGGATGGATGGATGGATGGATGGATGGATGGATGGATGGATGGATGGATGGATGGATGGATGGATGGATGGATGGATGGATGGATGGATGGATGGATGGATGGATGGAAGGATGGACGGATGGACGGACGGACGGACGGATGGACGGACGGGTGGATGATTGGATGGATGAATGAATGGATAGAATGCAGAAAAGATAAAGCTACCGAATTATTGTTTGATTTGTAAATATTGGAATAAATCGTAAAATGTATTTTCAACATTTCAGACTCCATGCTTCTGGCCTTCCAAGTGCTCCGAACCGGAAAACACCGATTACGGTTAGAGGGGATGACGATAAAGATGATGATGATGATGACGATGCCGATAATGGTGGTGGTGATGATGACGATGATGGTGTTGGCGATGATGACGATCGTAATTTCTTATCGGATTAATTCAGCCATCGTACTCTTGGTAATTTATTTTCGATCCAATCGCTACCACAATCGCCATCATCGTCATCGTCATCATCATCATCGTCATCATCACCACTATCATCGTCGTCATCATCATCATTGTCTGTACAGCTGTGTACCTGTGCAAGAGGACGATGCAGAACAAGCAGAGACTCGAACTCGTGGACTACGAGGCTGAAAACCTGGCGAGGCTTCAAAAGATGTTCTCGAGGAAGTGGGAGTTCATCTTCATACAGGCTGAGGCTCAGGCCAAGTGGGTGGTGGTGATGGTGATGATGATGGTGGTGGTGGTGTTGATAGTGGTGATGATAGTGATCGATGGTGATGGTGATTTGAATGAAAACATGATTGCTGGATTGATAATCCAACCGTTTCACTGGTTGATAGATATACGGATTGATTGACGTGTTGATTGATTGGTTGATTGATTGATTGACCGATTGATTGATTGATTGATTGATTGATTGATTGATTGATTGATTGATTGATTGATTGATTGATTGTCCAGAGTGGACAAGAAGAGGGACAAGTTGGAAAGAAAGGTCCTCGACAGTCAGGAGAGAGCTTTCTGGGATGTTCACAGGCCAGCTGTGAGTTTGCAACCAGCAACCAGTTTACAATTGATGTATGATATGTCGATGGATAAACGGACGGATGGACGGACGGATGAATGGATGGATGGACAGACGAACAGATGAATGGGTGAAAGGATGACTGATGAATGAGTAGGCGGGTGGATGGATGGATGGATGGATTGATGGATGGATGGATGGATGAGATCATTGAAAGAGGCGCTCTCGACACAGGAAAGTGCAAAGGCGTGCCTGCTTTCAGAAAGATAATTGGTGCTTTTTTTACTCTGACGATGACGATGACGACGACGACGATGATGGTGGCTGTGATGGTGATGATGATAATCATCCTTATCGATATCGTCGTCATCGTCATGTCAATTGTCCTACGAGAATTGGACATACCTTCTATCGTCAATCCACGGATGATTCTTTATCATCGTCAACGTCATCGTCGTCGTCATCGTCATCAACGCCATCGTCGTTGTCATCGTCATCGCAACCCATCGGCCCTTATCACCATAGGTCCTCGGTTGGTAGTTAAATTTCAACTTAACGGTGGTTACTTGCAGCCCGGTTGCGTGAACACCACGGAGGTGGACATCAAGAAGACGTGTCGGAGCGTTAAGAAGAGCAGAACCGTTGGCAAGGTGCGTTTCAAGGTCATCATCGTCGTCGTCGTCGTCATCGTCGTCATCGTCATCGTCGTCATCATCAACCAAATGGTTATCAACATGATGATGATGATGGTTACATTACAACTTCTCTGCTGTTGTTGTTGTTGTTTTTGATTATCATGCAAACCATGCAAACGCTTAACTTCCCATAAATAAGACTGCGACGATGATGATGATGATGATGATGATGATGATGATGATGATGATGATGACGACGATGATGGTGATGGTGATGGTGATGATGGTGATGATGATGATGATGATGATGATAATGATAGTTTGTTTATTACAAAGTTACGATGATAATAATTACGGAGTTTCGAATTGTCTCTTCTGAGTTGTACCTGGTTTTCTGAGCAAACAAACACTAGCTTCACCTACTGTCCATCGTCATCATCACCGTCATCATCATCATCGTCACCATCATCATCATCATCACCGTCATCATCAACGTCATCACCGTCGTCTTCGTCTTCATCGTTATTAAGTCGACCATCATCGATTCCAACCCATCCGTCCGACAGATGCTGAACGCATCCTTTGAAATCACCGAAGCGGAACGCCTGGCGACCATCGACTGCCTGGAAAAGGAGGTGGAAAGACTGAGGAAGGTGGTCGAACGGAGGAGGGTCAAGATCTCCAAGGTCGCAGAAAGGTCAGCCTTGTGATGACGACGACGAAGATGGCGGTGGTGGTGGTGATGATGATGACGATTATGATGAATGGGGATGCGACGGTGCCCATCAATAATGTCGTTCCGAAAAAACGTTTGCCATTTGCTGGCCAATCCAGTCCGGGTAATAATTAAAATAAAATATTATGATTATAATAAAAAATATTATAATTACGATGACATGTTACAGTTATTATTATGTTATTATTAATATTACATACAACACGTACAATATGTTCAACTCGTATAACATCTACAATACTTACAACACGTACAATACGTACAACACGTACAACAACAGCTACCTGTCGTACTACGAACAATACTCTGAACTCGACCCTTTCGTCGGACCCATCGAACCGTCGAATCCGTGGACTTCCGACAACATCGACTACTGGGAGCAGGAAAACTTCATGTGAGTCGACTTTTGTTCGGTGATGCGTAAAATGTTCACGCTTCGTTCGTATGGCTCTCACAAATCGTGTCATTAACCATTTACAATCATCATTACTACTACTACCATCACTATCATCACCACCACCAGCACCATCCATCACTATCACAATCACTGCCATCACCACCACCACCACCACCACCATGACCCACCAGGAAGGACATACCCCAGAGGAGAGTGAAGCGCTGGGGCTTCTCGGTCCGCGAACTGCTGAGGGACGGCTGCGGCAGGGAACACTTCAGGAAGTTCCTCGAGAAGGAGTTCAGCGCCGAAAACCTCAAGTGAGAAACCTTCGACCTTTTGGGGTGGCAGGGCTCGACCTCTAGGTCTTGCGACCCTCCCCTCTTTCGAGTTCGTTAGGTGCGTAGTCTTCGAGTTCGTCGGGTACATCATCTTCGTCGAGACGCTCGTTACTATTCGAACGGGTCATCAGGGGAAAATGCTTTTTTTTTTTTAAAACTAAAATATTGTCTCTAATTTATTCGAGAAATAAACGCCTCGTGAATAATTTATTAGAAGCCGTTTAATAATTAACGAGTTCCTGGAACTCACCCTCCGTTGCATCCGTTTCCTAGATTCTGGGAGGCATGTCAGAAACTGAGGGGCATCAGTCAGAGACTGGTTTCGGAAACCGTGCAGGAGATTTACACGTCAGTCGTTCTTTCACTTGCTGCGTGGCTGCCACCTCCCATGTCACCATTTCAATGATAATCACTGCTATCAGTGCCACTACACCAATGTCATCCATCAATCCATCCCTCCATCCGTCCATCCATCTATCCATCCATCCAACCATCCATCCATCCATCCGTCCGTCCACCCATCCATCCATCCATCACCATTTCAATGATAATCACTGCTGTCACCTAACACAACTACACCTAACCATCATTATTAGTACTATTACTATCACCAACACCACCTAAAACAACTACACAACCATCACAATCAGTGCCATCACCACCCTTGTCTATTCTGCTGCGGTTGTTGTTGTTGTTGTTGTATCGTTGTTATATGTTTATAAAGCGAGTACCTCTCCCCGTCTGCCCACGACCCCGTCAACGTGGACTGCAAAGTTGCAGAGTCGGTCAGGAGGAAGGTGGAGCAGAATCCGGACAGGTACTGCTTCGAGGAGGCGGAGGTGAGTCTCAGGATGGATGGATGGATGGATGGATGAAGTGAAACAGGTACTGGAAAAGCACTGGATGGATGCATGTCCTTGCCTCTCATTTCTTTGGAGACTCCATTACTGTCATAGATCTGAGTTCAACATCTCCATCAAAATCATCATCATCATCATCATCATCATCCCCATCATAAGCATCATCATCATCATCATCATCATCATCATCATCATCATCATCATCATCATCATCATCATCATCATCAGGAGCACATCTACCAGCTGATGAAGAATGACTGCTACAACCGCTACCTCAGGTCTGACATGTACAAGGAGTTCTTGGGTGGCACCAAGAAGAAGGTTGGTACCTCATTGTGCCCCATGGTTCACTTTTGAGATTATGCTAATTAGGTCATGGTGATGATGATGATGACGACGGTGGTGAAGATGACGAAGATGATGATGATGATGATGATGATGACGTCTTATCAACATCAGTTTTAGTGTCAGGTTTTAATCTGCATTGTTGTCAAGAACTGTCATCATCATCATCATCATCATCATCATCACCATTGTTGGTCATACGTCGAGAGACCCCTAATAACGTAAATAAGCATAAATTATGTTAATGACGAGACGTTATGACCTGAACCGCTCGGTCCCTGATCTCTCCCCTGGACGAGCAGGAGATCTTTTGCCATCTCAGAATTGAACGAGTCACAGAGGCACGTCACGTCGTTCCTTGTCGTTGCATTCTTTCCGTCGATTTCGACGGATCCCTCGGAGGTTGGAAATGGGCAAATTGTTTCGAAGCTCAAAGTCATGGAAGCTTCTGAAAGTTTAAAAAAGCATCGTGGAGGGCAAATGCTTCTGCCCAGGGCTCAGGGCTGGGTACGGAAGGGTCATCTTACGGATCAATTGAGAGCATAAAAAGGAGATAGAATTATAATAATTAAATAATTCATTGCAATTAATTCATATAATAATCATATCCCACCTTAATTTACCTAAAGTTCTAGTGGAATGGCTGTCATCTTCACCACCACCACCATCATCATCATCTTCATCATCATCATCATCATCATTGGCACGAACATCATGGATCGTTGTCAATGTTGTTGTCATCGTTGTAGTAGTCTCCTCATTGTGTTGTTGCACCGGTAATGATCTCTTGGTAACGAGCACCAAAGGAGTTTGCCTGTTCAGATTGCGGAATTTTTTGTTTCGTCTTCCCCTCGACCTTTTCCTCCCCTTGCCTCGGTGGGTGAGGAAAAGGTCAGGGGAGAGGCGATGGACGGATGGTCGGACGGAAGGATGAGTTTCTACGCCTGCCGTTTTATTTCTCTCCATGCTTGTTTTTTTTTCCTTCACCTCTTCCGTGATGATTGTCGTCTACTCCTTGCAAGGTGGTAAGTGCCGGTATTTTGTCGTACTTTCGTTTTTTTTTTATTTTTTAATTTTTAAAAAATATTATTTTTATTTTATTCTTTTTTCTTTTATTTTTCGATTGCTCGAACTTTCAGTTGTTTGATGTCGAGTCCATCGGGCTGCGCCATCAGGGGGGGGTCAGGCAGTCCAGGGCAAATAACTTTTATTTAATATTCAACAATGTTTCTATTAAAACAAATAATCTTATTTATTACCAAATAACTTTAAGCTCATTATTTAGAAAATACCTTCAAATTGTGCTACATTCAGGTAGCGAGCACAATGCCTAGCAACCACTGCTCTGGCCACCCGTCCTCTGCAACTCCCAAGGGGCCACTATTTCTTAAGCCCTGACCTAGTTGTTAAGCCCTGGCCTAGTTTTTAAGCTCTGACCTAGTTCTTAAGCCCCGACCTATTTCACTGCAGTCCACTCGATCCATCATTCCAAAGCTGCCCTCCCTGAGCATCGGTAGCAGTACCACCTACTCCGGCCTGGCCACCTCAGTACCAGGAACCACCACCAACAGTGTCAATGCCTGAGCACCTACTGTCGTTGATGTTAACAAATTTACTGTTTATCATATAATAACTGGTTATTATTGTTGTTATTATTATTATTATTATTATTATTATTATCATTATCATTATTATTATTATTATTATTATTATTATTATTATTATTATTATCATCACCTTCATATTAACTGGTTGGTATTGTTGTTTTCATTGAAATTATTCCACCATGCACTGCAGAAGGCTGACCACGATCGAGACTTTGGAACGACGTTTCGATCGAGTCGTCTGCTGGCTTCGATGCCGAGGTGGAACGGGTTCGAACCTTTTTCTCGACGGTCGTCACGGCGACGATTCCGACGCAGTGCACCTGCGTACTCGTCGAACTCTTGATGCCCGGAATCGTTGTGCCGCGAATAAAAGCTTTCGGAATTTCCCCCCGACTCGAGACGTTATTCGAGACTGCCTGCGACCAATCAAACGTCGGGACGGTCGTTTCTCCCCTTTAGTTTCCCTTTTACCGTCCTCCGTTCCTTAGATGTTCTGCATGAGTTGCATTCGTTCGTTCACCAGTCCGTGGCATGATAGAATGATAGACTGATAGAATGATAGAACGGTCTTAGGAGAACGCACGCAACGGTCCGTGTCGTGTGCAGGTGTTTGTTAGTCGACATCGAACGTCGGAAGTCGTTTTTGACGTCGCTCGGGTCGGAAAGCCACGGGCCCTCCGGGAGAGATTCTCGGCCTCGTCTCGAGATTCTTTCGAATCCGGTCCAAACGTCTGGGAAGAGGGGAAAAGTTGGGATTCTATGGCGTTTTGCACGAAGAATTTTGTTTTGTTTTTATTTTCTTTTAAATTCTTTTTTATTTGAAAACCATTTTCCTTTGGGTTTTGTCGTTCCACTGCACCATTTAGAGTTTCGTTCGAGTACCTTTGAGTTCGTCGGGTGCACGTCTCTTGCGAGTCTTTTGCTTGAATATGCGGAGGGAACGTTCGGAGAGAAAGGCAATGACGAAGATCATGGCCCTCAGACCTACTGCAACAGGAAGTTGCTAATAGGAATGGCCATAATTATTAACTTAGCCCATGATTAACATAATATGTTCTGGAGATGGACGACGGATCATTTAAGTCCAAATCTAATCCCACGGCAAAAAATTGATCTGCTTACGACTGGGGTAGAAATGGGTGCAAAAAATAAAATCAATCGTCATGGATGCTGATGCTGCTGATGATGATGATGATGATGACGACGGTGATGAGCACGGAACGACGAAAGTGCATCAATAATTCAACGTCAGGAAACGGTTTTGCCAGTTCCGAGTTTCGGACGAACTGGAAATTGTGGAGAGAACGAAGGAAAGGAAAGAAGCCTTCGGAAAAATCATTTTTCTGGTTAATCACGATCGTAATTAGAAGAACGTATCGTGTCGTTAAAGATTTAGATTTAAGGGTTTAGACTCCTACATTGATCTTCCTCGTCACCTGATGTGACGTCTTGGGGGAATGTCGTTAAAACAAAACAAGTTGTGGAACAGGTAGACCTTTTACCCCACTTTTTCATTGATAAATCATTGACGAGTTTGTAGCTCTCAAAAATAAAAACAAAAACAAAAAAAACCGAGAGCCGAAAGCCATTCACGAAATTAAATTTTTCCCAACCCCCTCCCGGACCGACCGCAGTCCAAGAAGGGCTTCGCCACGGAGGTCAGGCGGTTCAGAGACTTGACCAAGACCCAGGGCTTTGTCAATCTCATGCACCAGCAACAACAACAGCAGCACGGCTCCGGTCCCAAGACGACCATGCAGCAGGTGGTCCAAGCCATACGCGAGGCGAGCAATCTCGGAAAGCTCCAGCAGCTGCCCAATTCCACCGCCGTCACCGTTTCGTCTGCAGTGTCTGCCAGCACCGTCGCCGTCACCGCTCTGGACTCTGACATCGGAACCTGTTCTGTGAATTCCACCTTCACCGTCACGACCAAAGTGTCTGTCACGACCTCTTCAGAAGCCAAACTGTCCCTCGTCACCAACTCCCAGAATCCCAGGCAGAATCCCGTGCTCCCCTCGCTCGGCTCCATCAGAGAGACCAAAGGAGGGGGAAGTTTCGCCGACCTCTGCTCCCTCGCAGGACACCCGCGGTCCGCCCTCTCGTCTCCCAAGCACTCCAGGAAGGACAAGGACGTCGAGTGCTCTTCTGTCGACGGAGCCATCGGAAGCAGTTGCAGTTTGGTCCACAGGGGCACGGACGCCTACGCCAGGGTCATCAAAAAGTCGCTGTCCGTTCTCCACGTCGTCAGGGGCGGCAGGGCGGCCGCCGTCGACTCGGCAAAGTCGAAGCCCGAGGTTCGAAAAGGAGACGAAAAGTCGGCAGACGTCGCGACAAAGACGAAGTGACGAGGCCAGGAGACGATTCCACTTTTCCGGGAAACTCGTTCATCAAATGTGGCAGACCTGTTTTGGCAGCAGTTCTTGGACAGAAATTCCCAAAAGGACGTCGACGAATTTGTCTTCTTCAAAGGTCGGCCTCGGACTCCCTTCCCGGTCGAGGTCCCCTTCTCTGCCTCCCCCCCTGAGACGGACCGCTTCAACCCGACGTGCTGCATAGGAACGTCATCTGCCTCTCGGACCATTTTTGCCGCTCCGGCAGACGGTACCCTCTCCTCTCTCCTCTCTCTCTCTCTCTCTCTCGATCGAACTCTGATGTACTCATCTTTTAGGTGGACTTCTTCCATTAAGCTGAATACCTCATTTATTAATCATTAAGTTTTTTTTTTGTACCTGCCTCTATTCTCTGATCTCGCAGATTTCAATTTTCAATTTTACTTTGTCATACGGCAAAATCTTTGCTTTTCTTTCACTTTCATTGTCGTTTATCTTTCTCATGGAAGCACCAATTTATCTTCGATCTGTGACGGTCGACTGGGGCCGCCTGCTCGGCAGGATTTGAACTCGCTGGCAGAGGGTGCGGCAGTTGCCCGTACTCGTTTACCTTGGCGTTTAAAACATTTTAGAAGAAATTTTTATATTTTTATCTAATTTCGTGATATTTAAGACCAGTCCAAACGTTGTCAACTATATATATATTTTTAGATGATCCTTTTAAAAGCATAAACAATACAATTATTTAAAACATGTGCATGCCAACCAAACATAATTTATGCTGAGCACGTACCCACTGCTTATCGTTTGCCAATTAACTCCTGAGATGGTATACCTTGCCAAGGCCGACCGCCCCCTATTTTCTTGCGGAAAGTCCGGCCTACGTAATATTTTATGATAATTTATGATAATTGGATGTCCTAGATTTGTTTTATTCATCCGTGAGTTCCGTACGTTCACCTAATTTACATGCGAGCGCGTTTGTTTGTTTTTTTTTTATGATCTCCTTCGTCCCGTACGAGTTTTTCCTGCACCTAGTTTTTTTTTCCTTTCTCTTCGTGGGAGTTCTTAACTTGTTGCCCGTGTTTTTTGCACCGAACAACCCCGTAGGTCGTGCGCCATCTGCACCGTCGCCGCCACGTTCGAATTTTTTTCTCGACCCGAAATCTCCGGGTCCTCGGATTTCCGGCGTAAGGAAAATGGATGATCTTCCTCGGAAGATTCGAGTCGAAAAGCTTTTAGCAGACAAACCGGTGGTCGACTTTTGACGCTGCCACGATCGCAGGCTGATTAGGGGGAAAATTAATGACGTGCAACGCAAGAGGCCATGCAAATTGCAAAGTCGGATTCTGCGAGCCGAATCGAGGCAGACGCGAGAGCAGAACGGGGAACCAGGCGGTCGCTCGAAAGGAAATCAATTTTTCTTTCTCGTTTATTGAAACCGCAGAAACTCCACGAGGAAACGAAATGTACCCGAGTTGCCTCTCCCCGGCAAAGCACACGATTTCACGAAAAAGTAGAAACATTAAAACGAAATCTCACTTAAAAAATGAAAAAGAACAAGAAAGGAAATAACAACAGGCTATGTACATCGTACCCTGGTTTATGAATTTAAGTGCAAAACGAGAAAAACCTCAAATTTGACGGAACCCACGACACGAAACTCGCACGACGACTAAGCGCGACATTCCGCGAGTCCTGGCTGCCATGTTGAAGTTAGTCGGACTTACGATTTCTCTGTCGACACGATTGTTATAAAACGAGAGAAGAACATCTGCCGGCGATTCACGGACAAGAGGTTAACGTGACAGTCGTTGTTGTTGTTAGCATCCAGATGCATCGTTAGTATTCGAGTATGATTTTCACATAATCTCAGAAAAAACCAAATACGAGGAACGAGAGTCAAAAAAAGTTGCAAAATAATTATTTGCTTCGTGCAAGGAACTCGAAACGAATTGAAATCTCGAAGCGCGGCACCGAAGCCCCCGTCCCGATTTGCCGTCAGGATTTATCGGGGCTGGGGGCACGGGGACCGTGCAATTGTCCACAATTGATTTCAAGTATTGGTCCGTGGGGACAACATTTTGCACGCACGGCCAGGCATGTGACCGCAACAATCTCTTGACTTTTAAAGACCACGAGTCACTGAAGAAACTCAAGAAGATAAAAACGTCATGACGTCGGTTTTGATGGACGACCTCCTTTCATCTCGACGTGTGTTTTGGACCAGTCGGCAAAAATGTCGAGGAAATACCAGAACAGAAAGATTGATGGCAGACAGGCTGCAATGACGATGACAACCTTATGCAATCTATATTATCTATATATGTATAACTATATATATATATATATATCATGGATATATATCATGCTCGACTTGATATCAACAAATTTCTGAAAAATAGATTAATAAATTATGAAAAAGAATTATCGAATGAAGCTCTCTTCGAAATACCAAAATGTCTCTGGCGAACAAGTCTTGCAAAGTGAAACGAAAAGTTTGATTTAAAAGTTTAAAGATTCTACAAATAATGAAATATCTGGTAAACAAAAAAAAAAAAGAAGAAACAATTACAACCGATTAAAGATGACGAGCAAAAGTAAAACGCATTCCCTGTTTACGAGACGAAACAAACTTTTTACAGAAAGAGTGAACGACGAAATACGAAAACGTCGGGAGCAAGAGACCCTGAAGGTCTCGAGTTCGAGACCCTGGAAGGTGGTCCCGAGCTGTGGTGGATGCGTTCGGGCAGCATTTCATTTCAAATGATCTCAAATGAAAAAAAAAAACAAAGGATTTAAAACAAGCTCTTTTTGATAAAACAAATGACGGCAGGCGATGGAAAATGGAGAACGAGTCTTTTGGCCTCGGGGACATAAGAACCACCAGAGGTTTAAAGCTCCCCTGACGTGTGGCATGATATGTGAGAGTGGTCTTTACCTGGTATGAGAGAAAAAAGAAGATTGGGGACAGAGATTTTAAACCGTGTGAACTCAGAACGTTTGACAAATTAGTGAAGATATAAAAGGTGTAAAAGTGATGATGGTCATAAGAAATATGTATGTGGCATGTGTTCAACTGAAGTCAGGAAACAGTCCTGTCCATTCATTCATTCAACCTCTTGCATTCAATCACTCATCTATAGCCATCCACTCATCCATCCATCCATTCATGGAATCTTAGAGCTCAGGTTTATAGTAAAGGGCGTAACCCTTCGGGGCCTTCTTGAGAGCCCCACGGGTCACATTGGACTTCAGATGGGCATATCTTCTACCTGTTGACAAGAAAGAGCATTGATCATTCATCATCATCTCAAAGCTCATTCTAACAATATTTATATTTCTGTTATCATCATTAATGTGTCTCAGTTATCACCTATAGATCTCATTGCCAGTACAATAACTCTGGCAATCACCATCATCATCATCACCAATCACAATCATCATCATCACCACCATCTTCGTCGTCGTCATCAACACACTCACCCGTCCAAGACTTCAGCGGGGACAAGACGAACCCCCTGCACGACTCATCCGCGTCGCAGAGGGCCTTCGCCTCCCCCTCGTCGTGCACGGAGACGGTGCATCCGTACGCCCCCCTGGTGTAGCGACACCTGTAGTCGTGCTGTCCCGGTTGGTCGTGGCCTTCCATGACCTCGTAGCGACCTGGCGGGGTTGGCATCGAGAATTTTTATGCGACTGATTTGAGTATTAAAATTATGAATGAAATATAAATCGAGTAGATGTTTTAATAATTATAATTTAAAAGTGGTTATTCATTTGTTTAATATGCTATAAATTGACTTTAATAAATTAACCTGTTAGACATCCAGCCATAATTACTTGCATAATTATTTTTATTATTATTATTATTACATGACTGCTACATTTTAAAAACAACAAACCAATTTTCTCTTCCTTCGCTCTTCCTTCTCTCACTCTAGCCAGATACATTCCACCTGCAAACTGTTTGACCAGTTTTTCCACCAAGCCGTGATTTTCTTCCGTTCGCCAGGTGGCAGAGGTAAAATTGTTTATTATTTCACTCGCCAGGGGTTTAAGATATTCTGGTACCCCGTAGGGAAGTAGGACGGACACGAAGTGGGTGCCCGCGTTCTTGGTGTTCCTGGCATCGTGCCAACGGTGGCATTTCCCGCCAGAGCATTTCACGGCAGACGATCTGAATGGATAATAATGAATGGTTGGACTTATAGGTCGATTAAAGAAATAAAATGAATTATTTATATTTTAAAATATTCTATTGGACACGTTTAAACGTTTATTATTATTATTATTTTTAATGAAATTGACAAAAAGCTCCTAATCCTTTTATAAGATTATTTAAATTTACTATTAATAATTAAATCAACATCATTATCATCATCTCGAGCGTGGCGAACTCACCTGAGTTCATCGTCTCCCAAGCGACAGTCACGGTCGAATCGACATGACCTTTCCTCGAAGGTCAGGTCATCGAGGTCAGTCATCATGATGTCACCGTCGACCAGCACGAATTGCTGGCGTCTGAAGTCGTTGATGGAAACCGAAACGTCGTTGAGCGTGGAAAAGTACTTCAACAGTTTGGAAATTCCGTAACAAACCTGAAACATGGAACGCATGGAAAAAGGGAATGCATGGATATTGAGATGATGACGACGACGAGGACGATTGTCATTGCTAAGACGAGGACGATTGTCATGACGATGACGACGACGAGGACGACGACGACGAAGGTGGCCACAAAGGGAGAGGAAGATTGATGACTGCTGAGAAAGACATGAAAGAAATTCCGATTAACGATCAAACGTCGTCGTCATCATCGTCATCATCATCAAAGACGACATCATCATCATCATCATCTCCAGTTCAGTCGATCGTTTTTATAGAGCAGTGCCATGATTCAGTCTCAAACTCCGATGTCAAAGCTAAAAAAAGCGATGGTCAAGGGGAAAACAAAAAATAATCATTATAATTATTTATTAATTATAATTATTCTTAGTATAACAGACGATAATAATAACAATAATTTCCATATAATTTGTATTATTATTAGCGGTAGTACTAGTGGTGGTGGTGGTAGTGGTGATGGTGGTAGTGGTATTGGTGGTAGTGGTAGTAGTGGTATTGTTATTATAAGAACAATTAAATGCGATTACAGGCTTATGTGTAAGCTGATATGTTATGATTATGATAATGTCTGTCAATATTATCGCCATGTGATTAAACTTTTATAGCTTTTATACGTGAACTGACTGTAATCCAGGTTGTTAAGCAAACAACTGCTTCCAATTAGATGGGCAATGATTAATAACAACGTCGCCTTAGTAATGATAACTTTATTATTATTATTATTATTATTATTATTGTTATTATTATTATTATTATTATTACTATTATTCAAATCCCAAGCCAAACCATCCGAGTTCAAATCCCGACTCGCGCACTACGCAGTCAGTCTAGTGTTTGATTTACGTCCGATGTATGAAAGGCGCCAAATTTGAAGCGACGGGCAGACGCTTTTTTTTTATTGTGAAAGCGAAAGTGAAAGTGAAAGTTGGAATGCAAAATGTCGATGGTCGGGTCTGAATCTTGACTAATTTACGATACGTTTTGAGTGCTTGGAGCGAATTTTGGATGATGATGACGATGATGATGATGATGATGATGATGACGATGATGGTGGTGGTGATGACGATTATTGCGATGATGAACATCGCTATCATTCATGATTGACGATAATTCTATCATTATCATCACCACCATCATCCTTATTATCTGCAAACAGACGGCCTCATGTGCCTTGGGGAAGACAAGAAACCAACCTTATCCAATCCTACCCAAAATCCTACTCAACCCTACCCTAGCCAACCCAAGAAAACGGGTCAAAAGTTCAAACGCAAAATCTCCTGGAAATTCTTCTCCATACGTCTTAAGTGCATTCACGTGTCTTGCGGAGATGGACCACATGTGGTCTGAAGGCAGCTTTGCACCAAAGCAGAACAAGGTTAGTAGACGGGCAGATGATCGGCTAGCCGACTTGACGGGTGAGTGGATGAGTGAGTGAGTGAATGAGTGAATGAGTGGGTGAATGAATGAGTGAGCGAATGAGTGAGTGAGTGAATGAAATGATAATTAAATTCAGCGTAGTCTCGAGAAATAAGATTGAAAGTCAGATCGCTAAGACATCATCAGAACGACTGAGCAGGAGTGTAAGAAGAGACTTCTGCACTCCACTGCACTCGCGCCATTGGAGACGTTTCGTGCCAGACGGCATGCTACGCAATTAACGAGTGCATTTCAACATGTCCTTCGATTTTAAATTTATTTTCGAATCTAATTAGCCTTTTTAAAAAAAAAATGAAAAAAAAAGCCAAACATTCAACTAATTCCACTCCAAATTCCACAAACCTTCTGAAAAATTGATTGACAATATAGTCACCATCATCGTCGTCGTCGTCACAACAACAACAATAACAACAGCAACAACAACAACAATAACAACAGCAACAACAACAACAATAACAACAGCAACAACAACAACAATAACAACAGCAACAACAACAACAATAACAACAGCAACAACAACAACAATAACAACAGCAACAACAACAACAATAACAACAGCAACAACAACAACAATAACAACAGCAACAACAACAACAACAACAGTAGCAAAGTTATCGCTTGAGTCATTCAAATGTGCAACTTTAAATTGAAGTCCAAAGTTGATGAATGAATCTTCAAACCCCGTCGTCAGATTTAAAAAAAAAATAAATAAATGGTATTTACATCCACAACCATAAAATCGGATCTTAGGAAAAGTTATTCGAGTGGTCAGGGGAGTGAGTGAGTGGGTGGGCCATTGGGTGAGTGAGTGAGTGAGTGAGTGAGTGAGTGAGTGAGTGAGTGAGTGAGTGAGTGAGTGAGTGAGTGAGTGAGTGAGTGAGCGAGCCAGTGGGTGAGTGAGTGCAATGGGAGTGCAAATGATTGAAAATCCTCGA
>CM067532.1:9773679-9816179 GCA_034509925.1 Hirudinaria manillensis | reverse complement strand
TTTCGCGATAGTATGTTTGCAAAATCGAGCCATTGTATGATTTGTATGATATGTTAAGACAAGTTGTGGATTTTGGAAATTGTATAATAAAGGGTATCGATGTATGCAAGCATTGTTTCAGCCATTGATGTTCGTCGTCGGTTCTCTTTTGATCTTTTTAACGAGTTCTCAATACTTTCGAGAAACCAACATCTGGATTCGTATTATCTTTCAAAATGTTCACGCATCGTGGAGATTCAAATTTTGTTGTTGTTAGGGCAAGAAAAAAGTTAGAAATCACTTTCTCATACCGAATATTATTATTAGTATTATTAATATTATTAATATTATATAAGCAACAATTGCATCTCAAACCACATCAAAGCAAAATGACATACGATACGAATACAAACGACATCTAAGAATACAATCAATTTAAGATTACCTTTCAGTCGATATCAGCTTCCAGAATATCACTTTCGGAACGGACTCAGTCTCCGATTCCGGATCATTTCCAGCAAAAGCGGCCCACTGCAGGAACGTTTCGGGTCCAGAAATCAATTGAAATCAAACTTTCAATTGAATGATTAAATTCAAAAACCCTGTCATAAAAACATCGATTTCCTTTCAAAAGAGTCTCACAAAAAGTCCCAGAAAGCCATGACTGTCCGCCTAATATAAAGCCAGTTAGCACCGGAGAGCGTATGTCTTTGTTTACACTTTTCTTTGAATATGAACGCAATGGCCTCCGGCGCGTACGCTGCGCGACTGTGTGTCGTAGCAAGGCCTCGTCGTACGTACAACAGAATCGGATCGAATGAATGTGTGCAGTGCGGTGTGGTGCAGTGCACGGTTTTTCCAGTTTTTAAGTACAAATCCACGGACGATCCCGGTGAGCTACTTCCTCCTCCGCTGCGTACCTGCGAACGTCGCGCTACGTACGTACGAAAAGCAGTCCAACGTCGTCTTGCGCGTCCGAAAGTGGAATCGGATTCTCTTGCGAGAGCCGAAACACAGACGACGAAGCGTGGGTGCGTTTTCGTTTTCACAATTGAAAACAATTTTTGAAATATCGTCGTCGATAAATTAAAAATTTTCCGAAAATCTCCGAAAAATTATTCAGGAACATAAAACATATTCTTTTTAATTTTTTGTTTGTTATTCCGATTCAAAGAATTTCAAACATCCGTGCTTATTTTAGGCCCGGAGCTCATTTGCATAATTCTAATCGATAGCGTATGCAAATTGGGGCAATTCATCACACGTACAGGGCGGTCATTAGCTTCACGTGCGTAGAACATAACCATTACCTATATGGCCCTAACAATTAGTCAGACCGAGACAATTTGCATAAGTTAGGGACAGTGATAGAACTGCCTTCAGCTGTGCTCGATTTCTCTGATTGATACAGCAACTGATTGAAACGATTGCATGCGATTGAAATGATTGATTGTCGGTCGATGATATCGAGCAAGATTATTGATAAAGAAGAGTTGACATATTTAAATTGATCGATTTTCAAGGCCACAAACGAAGACGTATTCGAGTTAAAATTGTTTGTCGCTTGCATTTCGTCTCACTGGAGACGCTCGAGACGCTCGAGCCGTCGGTACCACAGCGGCTGCCAGCGCTACACCTATTGTTCTCCGGCCGCTATCGACTTCACGTTTTCGCCTCAGCCGCTTTCGGCTGTAGAGATCCTTGGGGACAGTGGCTGTTCAGCTCATCCAATTCCAGACCGGTACAGCAAAGGCATTGCAAACGCCCAATCAGAAAGTTGTATTGAATTTATTCAATTGCAACAAGACTTTACAAGAATATTTAATGGCGACAGAATATTACGTAAGATTTGATCAACAAATGTGTTATTAAATGAATTAATATATATATATATATATATATATATAATAAAATGATATAAAATATAATAAATAAGTTTTATTCATTTGCCTTGAATTTCAAAGATTTTGGAATATTTTTCGTTGACGTTTTTAACGATTGTTTACTCTAATTGGACATTTCAGGATCGCAATTTGATTTAAAGTTTAAATTAATTATATTTTATATTTTAAGGAATGAAATTCTCTTACGTCAATTGAATAAAAATTATTGTAAAAAATAACTTTAAAATAAATAATTTTTGAATATATTAATAGAATTAAGTATATTTAAACTAATAATATTAATATTAATAACATTTATTGTTAATATTTTCAATGATTCGTTGAAAATGTTGAACTAGTAGAAGTGGTTTATCATCATATTAGCAGCGACGCCTAGCGAATGATTAAAAAATATTTTTTTTAAAATTCGCAATTACTTGGAGATTTTACTTTATAAGAATTTTAAATGTATATAGTTTAAAGGTGAAATTTAATTTATATATAATTTATTCAATTAAGTATTTAATATATTCTACTTTAACGAACAAATCTAGAAAAATCACTTTCGCTGTTTCGCATCAATCCCCAGATGTCCCTTGTGGGCGATCCCCACTTTGTCACTTTGACTTTCAATACAATAATAATGTATTTTATTATAATAATAACATTAATTTGTTTTGATATTTTACGCTGTATATTACATATCTCTTAATTTAACTTAATAACGAATCAAAAGTCTCTGTGAGTTTAATATGGAATATTTCCAAAGAAAGAAAAAGAATCTTGTGAAACATTGCAAGTCGTAAAACAACGCTGTTGATATCGAAGACGAAGACGCATTTACAACTTTAATCTACATTTACGGGCGAAAAAAAAGAAAAGAAATGGGGAGTTATTTACAAAATGAAGTCCAATTCACTCATAAATTCATCTCAAAAGTACGGACGGGGTCAAAGACCAGCGCCCTGCGTGACCTAAAGGTTATTGCCATCGGCGATTTGTTGAATTTTGGCGCTTCTTCATCCTGATGCCTCACCTTCCTGCAAGTGTTGAGGTCAACTCCAGATGCTGTATGTCGGGAACTAGGAACCATCATTCCCAGGCCGCTATCTAAACTCTTGAGGCTAACTTTCGGGTGGTGGAGTTCCTCTCCGAACTCCGTCCTGACGATCCGTTCGGGGTCCACCCTAGCCTTCGTGGGCTTGGACGACCGGCCGCAGTACGAGCCCCTCATGAGGGCGTCCGATAGGTCGGTTACTTCGTAAGATTCGTCGAAGACGTCTATCTTTGCATTGCCCATGTCGTCGTCGACGTCGTCGTAGTCGTCAGAGTCCAACTCGGCATCTTCTAATTCGTCTTCTCTCGGTCTCGACGTGAGAAAGGTGAAGCCGAGTTTTTCCTGTCTTTCGAGTAGCAATCGCTCGGCTCTTCTCAGCCTTTCACCGCAGTTCGTGGTGTTGAGGGTGATGGGACACTTCTTAAAGTCCGGTGTCTTGTACCGATTCCCCAAATCGTAGGCCTGGTATTTCTTGAGGACCCTCTCCGACATGCAGCTCGAGTTTTGGGAGATTTTAGGACGGTCGGAGTCTTCCTTGTTGCCGGAAGCAGTCGATTCTGGATTGACGTTTTCTTTGAAGAAACTCGGACCCAAGTTCGTTGCGTTGAACCTGCCCTTCATAGACACCTGTGTCGTCATGGGATTTACGTGTGTTTCAGGTCAGTGTTCAGCATTGTTTTGGCGATTGTGAAATAAAATTTCGTAATAATAATAATAATAATAATAATAATAATAATAACTATAATGTTAATAATTACCGTGCTTTTGTTTTTGTTTTTCGATTTCTTAATTCTGTCAAAGATTTTTTTCCACAATTGCCTTTTTCCTTTCGTCGCCACCGACTCCCTACGAGAGTAATTACAGAAAAATTATTACGGCATAATAAACACAATTATAATAAAACAATTATATACTATAATAATTATGGGTTGGATGTGCATGGGTTCAGCTTACCCTATGGTTGAGTTTTGGATGCTTTTCTCTGGATTTGTTAGGGATAGCGGGTTATCGGTTTTCCTCTTCCTTCCGAACAGTTTGAAGAGAGTTTTACTGGATCAGAATTTATTTTTCCTTAAGTTTGCTGTTTTTTTTTTCAAATACTTGATAAATTTTAAATAAATAAATCTAACCTTATTGAGGCATTTGTTCCGCTAGTTACGCTCATTTTGGCTCTTTTTTTGTTGGTGGCATTTGCCCAACACGACTCATCTGTCGGTTCTGTAATGAAAACATACGATTTTTATCATCTCTATCTAAAATGTTCCTAAAATGCTACTGAAGATCCTATCGAATGTTTTCTGTATAAGCGACAGGCAGAACAGGCGGAGATCCTTAATACCCTCTCAGAACCCATCCCTAGCCCACTTCCTGACTCCGGAAATTCACGGCAAACCGGTAAGACTGTTTGTCACTTATCAGTTGGTATACCATCGTTTCTCACCTGGAATATTGAATGTAACGTGAGCTTCGTCAGGGTACCGCCTCTTTCTATTCTTGATGGGAGACACGGTGCTGCCAAAACCTTGCAAGGTCTCCGTCTGAGATTCGTCTGAGACAAGGTCTTCCTCCTCGACTATTTTGACGGGCACCGCACCGGGCAACTCCCCGATATCTCTCCAGTTTTCAATGAGCGTTTGAATGACATCGACTTCTGCGAACTTGGTGACCATGGTGAAACCCTGGACTTTTCTCTCCGTACTGGCGATGGATTCCGAGTGGAGCAGAGTGGGTGCAAATATGAGTGCCAAGTTGGAGGCGTTCATCAAGTTTTCCGACGATCTTTTGACCACCTTCGTCAAGAACTCGGTCAGGCACCTGAGGGTATTCAGATTGTTCATCGGGAGGAGAAGGCAAGACCTAGTCAGTGCTTTCTTTAATAGAGTTGAATCTGACAGCTGTTTGTGACATTCCATGACGACTGCGTAGACTTTCTGAGTTATCAGTGGACCCGGAAGTTCTCTGAAGAACTGTTTGATCAGAGAGGCCAAATCCAGAGGGTGACAGTCCGCTATTGTCTCGTTGGCATCGATGAGTTGCTGGATTAAGAAAGGAATAATTAATTTAATTTAATATGTAAAACAATAAAATAAAATATTTCCAGTGCACAGTTATTAAATAACTTTCATTTTATTTTTATCGGGTCGTCATCTTTGATATCTTCGTCACATCGCGTTTTATTCCAAACGCAAACTTCTCTGCTGACAGGAAATCAAAAATCTTTGGATCGGTTTTGACGTGTGATTGGCACTTAACCTCCATTTTTAATTGAGAAATCGGGCCATCTTTGAGATGCTTTTGAGAGTCGGTTTCTTTTGACAGCTTGGCACACTGGAACTATCATTATCATTATCGCTGGCATGGAAAAAGACGTTAAGTCTATAGTGCCTCGTAACACGATATCCAGCAATATGGCCCTTAAAAGATTTCCATGATGAACTTGATGGATGTTTAGATTTTCCATGTCAGATGTCTCTCCAACGAACTTCTTTTTGTTATATTTCATTTGATTTGTTGTATTTAGATTTAAAAAAGATTATTAATTCCATTTTATAATGTTTTGTAAATTTTTTTTTCAATTTGCTGATTTGACTTACGTTACTCTAGAATCATTAGCGATTTGATAACGATGACGACTTGAATTAACTTTAAAATAACTTTTAATAAGATTAATTTACCAGACTAATTCCTAGGCAAATAAATTATTCAACAGTCAATCTTGACAGTCCACCATGATGCCTGATTAGTCGTTGAATTACGAGCTCATGACAGAAATCCAGCAGAGAACTCGGCCCTACACGCGACATGACATGACATGATGCATGACCTTTCATGTCAACCACTGCACTCTACCCCGAAATCCACCCTTTCTAGGTATGTATGTGTGTTGTTATTGTTGTTGTTGTTGTTGCGATTACACCCCCAACTTATTGTGAGTAGGAAAAATTGTAAACCGACCTGCAACCTTCTGATCCTGTCCCTAGATCCGGGTTGTCTGAAGAGCCCCTTGACTTTCAAGTGTTTCTCCAATATTTGGAAAGATTCGTGAAGGAATCTGAAGGCATTGGGGAGGTCATTTAAGGTCATATGGATTTCATTTCGAAAAGAAAAATCTTCAAAAATAGGTTAGTTGTTGGAAATATTTGAAGATAAAAACAATTAGTCATCAGTTGGTATCCGACGAGCAAACAGGGCTTTGAACGAAGCCCAGAGCGAACACTAGCACACCCGTTAGGTTATAAGCACCCGTACGATAACCTGTTGCATGTCATCAGATGTCAGTGTACCCTGAATGGCTTACACCGTGCAGCGTGCACGGATGTGTTATTCAATCGATAGTGGAACAACAAACTAGAAATCGAAGTTTCTCACCTTGGCACGAGTCCGAATTCTGAGGTGAAAACCATGGGGACCTCTGTCAGCTCGACTCCGAATATCCTGCTGTCTGGATTCTGTCTGATGTTCTGTGAAAATAAAGAAATTAAATTCGTTTTTAAAAACAAATCTAGGAAAATTGGAAAGTGTTCGAAAATTTAAATCTAATTAGAGCCGACGTTGTGCCCAATGCGGCATGACGATGCCACCGATAACCTTGGAGGTCATTCGAGTCTTTCTTAGACTAACTTTCGGGACCATCGCGCTCTACGTAAACTAGCGAATTGCCGCATAAATTGTATTGGTAATTAATGCTTCGTTGACAGTCGGACGTCCATTCTGGACAACTTAAACACCTTTCGCTCATCAACCGACACTGAAATGGATGAAAATCAAGCTCCCTAAGAAAAGTAATTTAAAAGCATCATTATCCCATTAAAACTAAGACCTCAACGTTAAAGGACCATCAATGGTTCAAACACGTGGACGTGTTTTACAGTGGAAGGATGCAGGCAGACCAGATTTCCTTCGATCAAAGGGAGAGTTTCGACTTCAATCAATTCCTGAAAGACCCACAAATCAATCGGAAGCCAACAGTCCTGCTGTTCAAAGATGGGGGATTTATGTCCTCAAAATGCACGGTAAACTCCCCCGTTGGACATTAACGATACTAAAACCGAATGCCGGGTTTTGCGAATGGACGGTGCTGCCTGATAACAATTCCCTGAACCGAATATTATTTCAACCAAGGAAACACATGGAGTTAAGAATACGTCTCTAAACTTCAGATAAGTCTTATGAAATTAGGTGCTTTTAGCAGGAGATGGTCATTTTGAGTAATTAAGACTTCAAATCTCCAAAATCGAAAGAACTTCAGTTTAAAACGTTTAGACCAAGAATGCCAGCCACGCATGCACAACATAGTGGTACGCGATGCTTTATTGCTGTCTTGGGAACGTTTGGGAAGATGAAAATTACCTTTCCAGCTACGCAAGGGGTCTCTTTACGACATTGTAAGCGATGTTCCGGTGGCCCTTAAAATGCCATAAAAACCCTCTGACAGAAGCCAATGCTTCAAATATCGATTGTTTGAACATTACAGTTCTTTTTGGAAGCGTTTGGCCATTTAATTCATTTTGCGTGTGACATTTTCGAACAAAATGTCAATTAAGTAGATTTGTTTAGAAATATTTGAAACGACATATCAGTATTAATCTGGTTTCAGATAATCTCGATACAAATTCTAAATTAACATATTTGAAACGTCTGCCGTTTTTAAATGCAAATCGTGACAAACTAGGTCAGAAGTGAACACGCTGACCACGAATCCATATCAATCTAAGTTTCAATCAAGATTCAAAGATTAGGACCATCCCATGCCGAGCAGGGTTATGCATAATTCAAAACTTCGTTGGTCGACCTCTATGGAAACACGCGGTTACGTATTTTAATTGCTCATTAGAATCGGATAACTTGCGTAACATAGGAACGTAATTATGCCATATTTAGATTTCAATTAGAATGTAGTTCCTTATCGAAATAATGAGATAGGGGCTTGAAGCTTCACAGAAAGAATAGAAACAGACGGACACTTTTAGTGATCTATTTATGTCCAGGAGTCTAAAAATATAAACATAGAAGCCTTGTGGGACTTGTCAACAGTTGATCACAAAGGCATTTCTGCCGAATGTTGGCCGTAGAAATCCCTCCTGTGGAATTCTCAAAATCAGATCGTTGTCTCGCGTTGACCGAATTAAGATAAAAATTACTTGACTCGAGAGAATACGAAAACTGACCGAGAAAAAGGTTCCATAAGTAGATTTGGACGCTACATGTTTTTTTTGTGATTATACAAGTGTTTCTTAAGAGTTCGCAATTAAATAATAAGTTTTGAAATGAGTAACATTCAGGAAGTTTAATTAAGCTAATCTATTAAATGCAATTGAATTGCTTTTTGTCATCTTGCAATGAGCAAACTTTTACACCCAAGATGGACATTGGCTTGTTTGTTTATTTAATGGGGTCACAAAGCCAAACCGGATGTTGTCCGGAAAAGGAGAGACAAACGAAATCCACGAAACCAAAAGGGCCTAATGACTTAGCAATCGTAAAGTCTCAAACATTGTTTAAATAAACGTAACATCGTCTTAACGCATCCAGCAAAAGTCTCAAAGTCAAGAAGCTTCAAACAATGCAATCAGCAAGCCTATAGGAATTCCAACTATCACCGGCCCAGCATCCAAACAATCGGACATCATTAGCATTAGAATTGGACGCTCTAGGTAATGTAGCTACGGACAAATGATCGGTGGTCACATTAGAAATAAGAAGGCGATTGTGCTTGGCCCAAGAACTAATCCGGCATTTCGAGAAAGTCAGATGACATTAATTGTCTCGCTAACACCTAGTCTGGCCTCTGGGTTTAGTGCTTTGTTTACTTAGAAAGGGCAGAGGTCATTGGTCGCGCTCTGGAAGTCTAAGGTCGTTTCACTGTCGCGTCTTGCATCAAACGTCGCCGAGAGAGTGCAAAGTTTACTCGGTGCAAGAAAAACCGAACACACGATTGTGACGCCACCGACGCCAAGCGTGACGTCGCGGCTAACGCGCCCGCGGCACGACGTTCCTCATTTGCATGTACGGTGGATGGATATTTGGAAATGTCAATTGTGGATGTTTAAGAATAATTTCAGTAGCATCCAAGCAATGTAAACATCTTTCCAGAATCGCTTCCAATCGCAGATATCGTGATAAGCGTGACATGGATGATGATGATGATGATGACTACAACACATGCAAAGTCCAAACACAACATTTCTCGCATTGGCATTAAAAGTCTATGAGATGAGAGAATGATCCTGATATACCTAATTACCCCTGGAAGGGTAAAAATGGGGGGATGGGCATATGTTGAGTAGCCCCTTTTACTTAGTTTATCGCAGCAGTGGTGGACTAGCGAGGCCGGTCATTAATTCCCAGATAATGGCGAACAGTTGGCATAAATCGTGTCATATCCTATTCATGCTGGTACCAGGCATTCGGGCACCTCTTAGGATTACGAAACCAAGCGGACTTGCCAAAGGATTGCCAGCGTCTATTAGGCTCTGTTTCGCTCTTGTCAGGCATGTATCGATTCTCTAGTGATGCAACCGACACCCATAACAAGTAAGTAAAGAAGGATGCACGTAAGTAATAAGCTTTTGCTTTGCATTAATTCGCCTCGTAATGTTTACGTAACGATACGTAATTTAGTTGTTTGGACGAAGTGTCGTAAACGCATTATCGCTCTGGTTTCGATCGAAATGTTGAAATAACTCACTCCATTGTAGATTTCTTTCGCCTTTTTCGGAGTAAACATCTGCACCAATTTCTTCTTCTCATCTTTTCCACTTCTCAGCAATCCGTAGGGTATTTGAACTCCGTAAGAGGCCAGGTCACGCAAGACTTGTAGGTGGACCGGATTGGAAGCATCTACATCCATTGCGAATCCCAGTTTTCTATATTTTAAAATGAAACTCTATTTCCTTCCTCCTAAGACCGCTAACCGCGCCAACGACATGAAATTCAATTCGGGCGACGGACCCATTTGGCCTTTTATATATCCGTCCGGAAGCATGCTATTGGCTGGGCTACTCCCCCGCTCATGGTTTCCTCTAGCACATCGGCATTGGCTAGATCCTGTCCTGCTTACGTCACGACTGTTTTGTGTCTTGAATTTATCGCGACACCGGGACAAAAATATTGAAACATTCCCGGCTGAAAATGTATCGAAAGTTTGAATAATACACATAATTCAAAGTTTCTTGCGTAACTTCAACTGATGTAACGCTGAGTTAGAGTTGTTACAAAGACCAGGTTAGGTATCGGTCAGTCAGATATAAAAATACTGACGATTTTGTTACCATAACTTATTAGCGTAATATCGCTGCGCTATTCTGAACAGCTACAGACGATTTTAGTGCCGCTAGGAGAAGTTACTCTCAGAATTCATGCCTGAAATTCATACTTATCTTTAATTTGTGCATTGGAGAATCATCCGAAGAGCGTTTAAAGTCACGATTTAATAAATCATCTGTTAATCTGCAGTTATTAATATTTCGATTAACAAGCAAATAATTTAATGGGAAATGACTTAATAATCGGTGCCATGACATGCCTTAAGCTGGCTTGCGAACCATGTTCGTTATTGCGTCAAGAACGCGAATCATTTGTGCCAAATCTTTGCATCGAAGCATCCCGTGGAACTTGGCTTTGAATGGTCAACAATCGAAGCGTTCTGAATTTATTTACTTCAGTTTTTGTTTGACTTTTAGTGATTTTAAATCTGAAACGAGATGAAACAAATGTCTCAATCATATAGATGTTCGACAAATGTTCTAACATGGGGCAACCATAAGAGCTTAAAATTTCTTTCTGCCTCAAAGAACTCTTGCAAGAGAAGGTATTAATCTCTGATACAATTTCTTGCTTTGAAATCGCATCGACAACAGTCGCTTTTACGCCGAGAGAATGTTCGCATGATCGATCTTTCCATGCGGATGATCTTAGGCCACGCTCCAGTGGTCCGAGAGCCCTAGAATCCGACTTTGGCACTTCTCGATGGCTCCTAGGCTCGATTAAGTATAACGTCTGTCAGCCTTCTGAACAGTTCAAACGAATTCCATCAAAGCTTTATCGACTGAAGCATGGAACGACAATTCAAGACGATGCTAGGTTTGCGGTTGACAGCATACTTATATCCTCTGAGCTTTGGTCACTTCTAGATCCGATATTGTAGTCGTCATTCAAGTATTAGGAACAACCCCCTGTTGATTCGATTAAAGTCTAACAATTTAGGGATAAGAGTCATTTCCAAATTTGAGGACAACAAGACGTCATTGAATAGGAAGCCAAATTGATCGCCTCAAGCAATATTTTTGAGTGAATAAAGTTTTCGGACTTCAAAACTCGATGATCGAGTCAGTCTCGCTTCATTGATTTGCAAGTTGCTTTTGTAAAACTCTTGAGAATTTTCTTTGAACATCAAAGATGCTTTTGTGTGCCTGTTAGGGATTGCGGGCATTTTGTGAACTTGCAGCTGCAGCCATGAAAACATGTAATGAATGACCTGAACTTTTCGTATTGCGTAAAAATCAAATGGATCAAAAATGTTTCTAAATTTTTGTTCTATATAATCTTTAAAAAAAATTAAGTCTTTGTAAAAGCTATACAGGTTTATATATGCACAGGAAATATTAACTGCATCCTGAAAAAATGAAATAAATCAGTTGACCCACTAGAAATAAAGCCGACGGGAATCTTCAGCAGAGAACATTAAGCATCACAGATTATTCTCACAACGACCTTATGAACAATATCTACTAGATATTTATTCTCTTGCAACAGTCTGAGGAGAACTCAGCAGTTCCAACTCTAGTTTATGATACATTCAACTCGATACAAGTCAATGAACAATGGCTGTCATAGTTTAATATTGTTTTCAAAACATTCGTAAAACAAACTGTAAAGTCAAAACGTTTCGCTTCTCGTTAGGGGCCGATAATTGTCACGCTGTTTTGATAATATGATTCTCCATCAGGCCCAGCATCTCCGGAGAGTTAATTAAACATTAAAGGAATATTTTCCTCGCGAGATAAGAACAGCGTCTTTCACGATCCAAGACTTAGTTTTCTCGACCCAAGTTCGACCTTGGGCATGAATTTTGAGTTCAAACCTATTCGATTGCGTCTAATTTGCTAATGAAGGGAATCACAGGCTAAGAAATGATTGGAGGCTCATTATTTTTAATTAATACGTCCGTGAAGAGACTTGTGTGCGCCACCGTGGTTAGTCTATTAGGGACAGCCATCTTTGATCTTTCTTGGAAGTTCTTTTGAGCCGAAGTTGATAACTCGATGCAGTATCTTGTTTGGATTTGGGCAAATGACTTAACCATTGCCCTGCGAGTCTGTCCTGGGGCCAAGTGAGGTCAGTGGACGTTGATAACAATATTGGATCTTCAAGGATCTGAAACTATTATAGCCGATAAGAAGTTTAACGATGTTGATGTTTGAATCAATAACAATTTGAAAGGTCATTTTACATCGTGTTAGCACCCACAACAAACCAATAAAAGTATGTTATTATGAATTTTCTCACAGATTCTATGATTGATGTATTAAGTTTGGTTGGCGGTCTACATTCATTCAAACTTACGATATGCACCTGCGGTTGTAAAAATATAATTAATAATATAATTATGCATAACAAACTTTTATAAAATTATGCAACGAACTTGGATGATAACAGCCTTGGATAGACTTTATACATCTTAAGATCTCTTAGATTAAAATTTGATTGGAGATTGCATTAAAAATCTCTTGGGGATTTCCAGTTGAAAAATTCCCTCGCAGGAGTTTCGTTCTTAGAAACAAAGCAAACGAAGCCGATTGTAAACGGCTTTGTAGTCAAAAAATTATGTTTCAATGACTGTTTAATTGTCTCACGAGACCGGGCTTTCAACTTTGGCTTTCTTGAAAACATTCGCCGCTAAATGATTTTAATTTCCCTTAAGAAATTGTCAATTAACGAACTATAAATTTAAAAAAATATTATTTATTTCAAATTGGATATCCAAGCCGGATGAATAAATATGCCCAAATTGTGGAGAGAGTTTGAGAAAGTTCTTGAGAAGGGAATGTTGGCGATGTATTAACGACCTAAAAATAATTTCAATTATGCTGGCATTTTAAACGTAGATGCTGCTATTATTACGATTTAGTCGTTTAAGAAGTTTATTTTAGAATTTTATCGCAAATTGGTCTGATTTTTCAATAATTTAATCCGTTTTTCTTATTATATTTGACGGTTGTTCAAAAGCTGTGCATTTCGTTTGTTGAAACATTACAATTCGCAGCAGTTTATAAGTTCAGTTTCAGGAGTTTGACCACGTGGGGTCTGAGGTGTGGTCCTGATATGGTCTTGGATCTGCCAGGTGGTGAACAAAGTTGTTCTATTAATAAATCAATCTCTTTATAGATTCCAAAGATATGACATTTTCCAATAATATGTCAAGATATTGATCACGACGTCTATGATTACGTAGCAATGTTAGACGATCGATTTCGATCGACCAACCGAATATAAATTAAAATTCCACCTTTTTAAAATTTTAATTTCTGTTGGTCTGGCAGATTTAATTGGACCTAACATCATCGTAGAATATTAGGTTTGTTGTGTAAACATTCTGTTGTCATGGAGACACCCTTGAAGCAAAGGGAGGCGTATAAACCCAAACGACCCGGCCTTGTTATAAAACTATTGCGCAATCTCGGATATTGATTGTATCAGTTGATGGGATATCTTTCTTATGAATCATCCTTAATGTTTACTTGAACAGGGTCAATTCCAGCTAGCCTACCCGTGCATAATCAATTATTCAAATTAGTTGCATGCTAATTAGCTGGCTGGATTACGTAATTGACCAACAATCTTTCTAAAAGACTGTTCTGTTTGAGATTCTAGTGAAAATAATTTTTGAGACAACCGACATCAGATGATAGCTTTTTGTCCTGCGTTGTCCATCTTCAGACATTTTACGAAGTGAAAGTTGTTAGATTTTGTAACATTTTAGAACGCTTTTAACTTTTAAGTGTGTAAGTGTGCATGACTTGATGACGGTGACGAGGATGATGACGGTGATGGTGATGGTGATCATGATGGTGATGTTCCACTGCCAAAACTCCTTGGAAATGGTGTCTGTTCCAGGTATGTCATTGTATGGAAAGCATGGAGGTATGTAAACACTTTGACTTCTAAATATCATCCAAAGCTTCGTCGTCATCATCATTATCGTCATCATCACCATAATCACTATCATCATCATCATCAATCGTCCTTGACATTCGCTCGACACTTTGCAGGCAGTTACCCAAGAGACGTGACTGTGCCAAAGTCAATGTTGTCACGTATTGATTTAGTTACGCTGTATTAATCTTGTTAACCAATCTTGACAACAATTGCTAATTATTGTAAACATAATTACGTAAATATAATATAATATTATATAAACATATATAACAACAACAATAATAATAATAATATTAATAATAATAATAATAGTAATAATAATGATAATAATAAGAAGAAATTAATAGTTTTATTTTTCCCTTTTAAGATGAAAGAAAAAATAATAATAATAAGCAGTGGTAATATATTTTTAAATTATTATTTAAATTAGTTAATTCAATTTTATTTAAAATCATTTAATTACAAGAATTGTCAACAACAAGGATCAATGACCTCGCAGTTGATCAAATTAACCAACTATTTTCTCCATTTACTTTCAGTTTCCCCCATGAAAGTGACTCATTAAAATTTCCCACTTGGGAACCACGAATCGATCATGCGTATCGGTAAACCTAGTTTAAGAACTTGTCGAATGAGTACCTTTGTTGACTGATGCAATTAACACGCCTGTCAGAAAGTTTTGACCAAGTCAAGAGTTCTCTCAAATTCAGTGTCAACTTTATCGGTCTGACCAAACCTGGCACCTTACCCCAAGGGACAGACCGCAGCAGTGTTTCGTCTCGGATTCTGAATCGAATGGTTATACCTTTGATTTGTATGTCTTCAGTTTTCAGTTTATCTAAAATAAAATTTAGAATTCAGTTTTTATCCAGGATATCGTGGAATAATCATCTTATTGGATGTTGGATTAAATTATAGAATAGAAAAACATAAGAGCACAGATAAAAAAGTGAAAGAGGAACATAACATCATGGATTTGGTTTTATTTTCTTGAATTCTCGATATTGGGCCTTCTTGGTTTCTACACAATTTAGCGATAGGTGGCGTATGCTTGTCAGAAATTTGGACGCTAGGCAATTTTAAAGTCAATTTCCTGGCGATTGTTTATAAATTGAAGGTCGTCTAATTCTTAAAAAGTATTTTGTCTGTTTAAAATTTAAAAAAAATGTCCATTAAACTTTGTCACGCTGAATTTTTAGTGCCAGGTACGAGTCATGTTTCTATTCTTTCAAAGTCCAATTCGTTGTTTACTTTTGCGTCGTGTTGGATTCTTTTTGGACATTTATTTATATTTCGAGATTTTGCGCGATTTAGAATGTAAATAAAGCGGAAATAATAATGATTTTTGAAATTTAAGCCTCTTTTAGCTTGCCTCACAATGTCAGCCGCTGGTAAGATAATAGTTGTCAATAACTTTCATATAACGGATAATTTGTTGAAAGGCCTGATTGAGACTTAATATAATCGTCTGCGTTATCAAGCAGACGATTACTTGTGTGCTTATCTGAAGAAGACATCTTCACTGCTGATACTGTTTGCATTCCTAATCAACATGACTTGTCATTACGGGATGTCCAAAAACGTTTTTAATGTTCTAGGAGTTTAGCAGTTATTAAAAATAGTCCGTGTGGCAGCATACAACGTCTTATTAATTGCATTTCGATCGAGGTATGACATAAAACAGTTCTGTTCAAAGATCTATCGTTAAGTAGGACATTCAGCACTCAGGGAGCATTATTTAAGGGAGCCTGTCTCAATAACCTCCAATAGTGATTTCAAGTTTGCAGAAAAACTTAAAACCTGCTTTATTTTTACACAAACACACACACACACACAAGTGAAAAATGCTTTTGAGATCAGCCCTGGTTCTGTCCATGCTGGTTACCATTTGCTGGAGCTACAAAGTGCTTCTCTTTCCGATACCTGCCAGCAGCCACGTCTTTTCTTTCTACTACATCGGACAGGAACTGATGAAAAGGAATCATGAAGTTCATATGCTCATGCATTGGGGGTACAAAATGCCAAAAGAGTGGACGGAGACCTCTTACAACATCTCTTACCACATGTGAGGCACATTTTGTGGACAGTCGATTTGTTTTTTTTCTATGAATAAATATTTTTAGGTAATATTAAATTAATTTATAATATTTCTTAGAAACTATTTGCTTAGAGATTTTTAGATTGTTCTGTTCCATTTTCACAGTTGATTCTGATTATGTTACATTATAGCATGAAATTAAATAATTTTTCATAATAATACTAATAATAATTTACAAGATCAAACGATAACCTGTTTGCGATTCGTTTCAGATACGGAAACAATTCCGGGCAGAGATTCGTCATGGAGGAGGAAGTAATAAAAATGAACATGAATCTTTTAATACACGGCCTGACCCTGGAAGAGTTGTTCGCAGAGATGACTGAATTTCATCTCGCTTTCACGAGAGACATTTCCGTCGGAAACGAGGAGCTGATGAACCGCTTGGAAAGTCTGGCCTTCGACGCCGTAGTCGTCGACTACACGTTTTTCATGAGGGCGGCCGTGGTCGTCGCGCATCGTCTGAGGCTACCCGCGATCGGCTACACCGACACCATAGAGCCGTGGCTCATGGGCATGCCCTGGCTGCCCTCCATCTTCTCGCCCTTGCTACCTTCCACGGACAGCAAAAGCACGTTCTTTCGGAGGCTGTCCAACACTTTGTCGCTGATATATTCCGAATTGTTTCCTCCCTTCAAAGATCCGGACGGTGGCTTGCTAGACGTTTACAGAAAGTACGGACGCTTTGGCAACCTGAAAGAAATCCTCCGCAAGTCCGTGCTGTTTCTGACGACGGACGACTCCGTTCTGAACGTCGTTCGCCCTTACACGGCCAACGTCGTGAGCGTCGGGGGTCTGACCACGGAACCCCTCCGGTCAAAAGGTCGCTCCCCGTTACCGGGAGACTACCTGGATTTCATCACAGGTGACAATTCGGGCACGATAGCGGTCTCCTTTGGAAGCCTAGTGCCGAGATATCCGGAACGTTTGGTGAAGGTCTTTTTCGAGGCTTTCGGAAGGCTGACCAGCTACAGGTTCATCTGGAGATTCGACAATTACCTCAACGCCACGGTGCCGGAGAATGTCAAAATCGTCGAGTGGTTGGCACAGAAGGAGCTCCTGGGACATCCCTCTGTGAAGCTGTTCGTGACCCACTCTGGCAACAATGGACAGTTCGAAGCCCTTTACCACGCGGTCCCGATGCTGTGCGTCCCGCTCTTGGGGGATCAGCCAAGGAATGCGAGGAGGATCGTCGAGAGGGGGTACGGAGAGGAGGTCGACTTTAGGACTCTAGAGGCAGACCATTTGGTCAACGTCATATTGAAGGTGTTTGTGGTGTAATGCTTGATTGGTTCGTTGCATATGTTAGTAATTTCTTTTAATAATATTAATTATTAATAGTAATATTAATTCTTTAATTTTTTTTATTTGAGCCATTACCTGGAAAGAAGTTTAATTTAAAAATGTTATTCTATTGTTCATTAAAAGGTCGTCCAAGATCCTTCGTACAAGAAGAGAATCACTAAGGCCTCGGAGATTTTCAAGAGCAGACCCCTCTCCCCTGGCCAAAGGGCAGCATTTTGGATCGAACACGTCACGCGCTTTGGCGGAGACCACCTGAATCCTGTCGGAAATGATTTGACTTTCTGGCAGTATTTGTGCCTGGATGTCGTCTTGTTTCTGGAAATCGTGGCCATAGTAATAGTAGTTGCCTTCTGGTTTTTAATTTCAAAGCTGTGTGCTGTTGGAAGAAGGTTGTGCTTGCATTATTCCAGGAAAGTTGCTTCGAAGGAAGAGTTGAAATCAGACAAAAAGAATAGTTGATTGCTGTCAGCAGCCTTATGACTATTTCTCAGAACTTTTTTCTGAATTCTTTGAATGATTTGCCATACTTTTTTTGTTGGTGGTGTTGATGCATTTGCCCCAACTCTGCCAAGATATGCTCCTTGAGTGCTGACTAGGTTTAACAATCAAAAAAGTTAACAATGCACTATTTATGCGTGGTATATTCCATACCTGAATCAATCAAAACTTTGGCTACATGAACAGCTGGTGCGGTTCTGCCATTGAAATGTGATTTGTAAAGTCTCTTGTAGGATTAAGTTCGGGTGGAGTGTTGCTGGCTGTGCCCGTGATTACGTTGGCAGCTGTCGGCGTTAATTAGTTTTTATTTCCGAAGTTTACGGCGTTAATCGTGTATTAATTTTGTTTATTATACAAGTTTTTTTGGTAGCAATTAGCAATAATAAATAGTTTCGTTGAAGAATTCGTGGTTTTTGGTAAACGTTCGTATTGTAAACAATTTTCTCTGACGGCGAGTTTAAAAATCTAAATCGACCAATTGCGTTCGGAGGCTGCATTTGGGATTTTAGAGAGGACCGTGAGACAGGTGAGATTTCGTAATGTAATTTATTTCCATTTTGTCGAATCGTACGGCTTTTCTCAAGCCTTTCTGTTGCACTTTTGTATTTTACGAACGTTAGAAAAGATGTCGTCGTTGTCTTTCTTACTGCTGTTGTTGTTGTTTGCTTGTTGTTTCCATGAATAGGGGATTCGGTGATGGGAATGTCCACAAATCGTCGATAATCATGCGTTTCTGATTAATTGCGTTGCTATCTCGTCCACTCGACGAGCGGAATGTTTACTCGCCATCAGTCGTTGAAGTACATGGAAAAACAGGTCGAAGACCCTCTCGTGTGCTCCGTGTTCCATATCCGCAGTTTTAACTGCAGTCTTGTAACTAGGTCTCGGAGAATCTTCGTTCGAGATCTTAATTTACAGATGGAGGAGGCAGCCGAGCAAGACGACATTCAGACCTACAGACAGGAAGGCTCAGATCAACTTGCCAGGCAAGATTGACAAACAGGGAGTATTGTGTGATAAAACAGGCCAATATCGATTTCCAATGATTCGTCCGAGACGTGATGGCTGCGATACTCGGCCACGTCTAAACGTATGATTTGAAATGTTACCGGATAAAAACTGTATCCCTTAGAGA
Source organism: Hirudinaria manillensis (assembly GCA_034509925.1). Taxonomy (NCBI): domain Eukaryota; kingdom Metazoa; phylum Annelida; class Clitellata; order Hirudinida; family Hirudinidae; genus Hirudinaria; species Hirudinaria manillensis. The sequence goes on along the minus strand of CM067532.1, from coordinate 9,797,067 downwards.
TCCGGATACGGATGGGAAAATTTCTAAGCAAGATTGGCAAAAGCCAACATGTAATCTCACTTCAAAGGCAGAGCATTGGGCGTGAGACTAATTAAATCCAGTTGGAAAAAAAACATGTCACATGGGATGAGGAAAAATGTCGCCAGATGGATTGAACATTTTTGTTTCTTTTTTATTTAATCTGGTGATAAATAGGAGTCGTTTAAATGCAGAAACGGACGGTTAAATCTTCGAAGAGTGCCGCGTATGGGAGAATAAATCAAAAAGAGAAAAGTGGATTGGAAAGATTTGTGGCCGTCGAAATATGGCTCCATAAATTTCCATCGAAACGGAGCATCTCCATAACTTCCAAACGATCGGGCGAGATCTCTGCAAAGCCACAGATCGATCAGTCAGTCCGAACGTCGATTGATTGACTCAATCAACTCGGGGTGATTGAATGGGATGATATCGGCGTGAGTTATCAGCTCTGGATCATCGTAGTCATAAACTCTAGAGATTGTTCCAGATAATGGAAATCCCTGTCCGAATATTTCGAAAGAGAGAAACATTTTTGTACCATTTAAAAAAAAAAAAACAAAAAACGTTTTCGTCTTCAAAGAACGAAAGCAAAGCAAGGGAAATAAATAAAAATAGTATGAATGCGAGTCCTTCAAGAGATGGCATACTCCAAAGACAAAAGGGAACATCAAACATCTTCCTGGAAAAGCCATGATCTACGGTTATCGCTGACAGGAAATAGCTCGTCCTCTTCATGTCATCCACCTGTCCAGCCTGGAGCAGATAAGCGAGCGCCTAATCGCAGTTATTATCCCTACCCCCATAACGTCATCCTCTGACGGCATTTGGGGGGAAGTTCAAGCCCTAAACTACCATCATCTCCAAGCGAGGTACCTGTGAGATACTCCTAGAGATGTGCCGTCGTCTAATTGGATGGCGGAATGATATAGCGCGTAATTCTCTTCCTTGATGTTTTTCCTCCAGGCACAAAAGACGATTTATGATTGCCGCTGGGCAGAAACCCTGCCGAGTGGGGAAGCCTCTGGAATTAAAAACAGAAAAAAAAAGAGAAGAGGAAGAAGCGCCATATAAATGGCGGATAAAAATAAAAATGGCCTCTCATCCTATGAATATGGCGCCATATAAATGAACTGCAATTACGGGCCGAGACTTACCCTGACTGGTTTAACCTCCTAAACCCTTCCTGATTCCGTGACTAATTAGAATTTTCAACTTGGATTGTGATCTATTAGATTTCTATTTGAGGATGTATTGCTCCGATGTCGTCATTGCTTAGTGTACTCGTATAATACTCTGATCTATTGTGTCTACATGGGATAAATAAATTATATTTATTATATTTTTATAATATTTGCATAAATAATTGTTTAATAATAAATAAATAGTTAATCCGAGACTGACGTTTTGTCTCAATTCTATGCTTGTCTGCTTCTTTAATACACCTCGATTTGAACTTGTGTCGTGACCTCTTGAACTCAGAGGAGTCAGCCAGAGATGTCTACAAATTCGAGGCGCCGATGACTTACGCTGCTCTTTGAGGTGAGATATGAAGGTCAGGAGGGGAAAGGTCAATGACCTTTCACTGTAGCACTCATTAATCCCAACGAACCGTAACCACTAATAAGCGATTAGTAGTTCCAATAATTTATGTTAATTTGACAAATATTAACGATTATGAGTCATAATATTGATGATGATGATGATGCCATGACAACGATGATGATGATGATAACGACTGTTGGAGAAATCTGTTTATTATATCTACTTACAACATGAGGCTCAAAGAACAATCGAAACGAGATAAATTACTTCCAAACATGTTTATGCATAAATATCAAAGAAAAAGATGATTTCCAACTAATGCTGCTGGCATTATTCCATCGTCGGAGCATCCATTATCGCCAGGCCGACCGTAGGCAGGGGAAAAAAACTCCCTCTCCAGGTTACGCGTTTCACGCTCGACTGACTCTTCCGGCACTTCCGTTAAAAGATTCTTGTTGTTATTTATGGCCTGATTGGGCTCACCTGATATTTCAAGTCTTTAGATGCGCGTTGGAAATTTCCATGTAGCGCTCGTATGGGGGAGTATTGGAGAATTTTTTCTGGGTCAGGAGCACCGTGGTACCCATGGTCTAACCCGTCCCTGTTGAGGGGCACTGCCTTATAAGAAATTATATTTTATTACATAATTATGCTTTTTAATAATTATTTTCTACTCGTCACCTCAGTATTACGTGTAAATTGAGCATAACGGGCGTCTAGAATCTCCTTTGGCACGTTGCCAGAGACGCTAGGAATAATGGCCGCTTATTTATTCAAAAATCTCCTCTCAGAAAATTGCCAGGAGAGAGAGAGAGAGATCCTGGAAATCCTTGCGTGTTTATGAGACAGGTTTTATGGAGTCCCAGATGCCATCTTTTGGTAAGAAATTGTAAACGAAAATGGATGCAAAATGGAGGAGAAATATATTTTAAAAAAATATATTTAATTATTTAATTATATAATTTTTTGTCTCCAAAAAATCCCGTGTCCCAGGTACGAATGGGGATGAACAGTGTCTATCTGGGTCAGGACAATTCGAATTGTTTAATTTTTATTAAATCTTTTTCATTTTGTTTTGATTAAAAATCTTTTTTCTTCTTTTATTCGCATCTGTCATTCGGCAGGACTCGATTCTCAATTTGATCGTGATTGCTTTCTGTCGGTGACATTATTTCGAGGGCTTTTTATAGCGCCGAATGAGAAGGATTTCGTTCAATTTTATGCCAACGTTTTCATTATGACCGAATCGGAATAAAAAAAAAAACATCACATTCTTTCCTGATTTAAAATGGACAAATGTTATTCAAGTGACAAGTGACAATTTGAAGAAGAGATTTTATTAACACAATAAAATATAAGCGGAGTCATAATCTTGGAGCAAATTCGGAAACAAAACAAAATAAATAAAAAAAATAAAAAAAATAAATACAAATCAAGAACGTAGACCAAAGAACGAATACAATGCGAACCAAAGAACCGTGACCATAGATAAACCAAAGAAATAGAAACAAAGCAAAGAATAGAAAAACCCCTCGAACAATTGTAGCTCGCTCTCTCTTTCCGATAAAACCTGGGCATAAACAGTCCCCATTTATCGCCAGGGTGCCAGGAAATGGAATGAAGTACGAAATGGAAAGCAAAGACAGGCAAACAAAACACCCAAGTATCTTAAATTACTGAATATCCTGGACAAATTCTCCACCTAAAACGATGATTCAGGAGTGAAAGGAATGAAGAGACACAGTTTTGAACAATCGTCTTATTGCATACGCCTTGCATAAAAAGAACTGACTGTGGAAAAGCTGGACTCTCCTCTGGGAAAAGTCACCGAAGCGAGACGAGCAACGGCATTCAGTGAAACGTGTCCACATAGAGTTGACCATGCAATACACCCTGCCATCCATCCGTCCGTCTATCCGTCCATTTATTCATCCATCTAAAACCATCCGTCCACCTCCCATGTTCATTTACCACGCCATCCGTACGTCATTCCAAACAAATCGCTCGATGCCTGACCGGAATTCCAAGTGGAGTGGTCGCTCGAATCAAAAACCTCATCAAGTAAGGACGTCTTCCAACATGTGCTATTCTGAGCTCCGAAATAGCGGAAATAATTTTCGCACTCGAAAGCTTTGAATACCTTTCGCACTCGTTGCTTCAAAGGAACTCCAGATTGGATTAAGTTTTACGTCGGTTCATCTCGAAGGATACAAAATAAGATGCGTGAAGTCTTCTCGGAATCTACGAAGACGAAAATGCATTTAACACTTGTTTCTTGGGGAAACAAAATGATGAAAAACAAGTGGACTCTCTGTGGAAATCGACGTGCTTCGAGTAATATTGAATTTATGGGCCATCCTATTCAATTGGATCGATACAGATCAATCAGTTTTTTTCTTACAGACAATCAAATTTTCAACCACTTCGAAAAGGTACTTAGGCAGTTCGTTGATGGATTGATTGATTGATTGATTGATTGATTGATTGATTGATTGATTAGGGGGGCGTCCGAGATTAAATTATTGATCTCTTTGACCCGGTTGCTTTTCTTGCTCCAGCGACTGCTCATCGAGATTAGGTTGAAAAACTGAGTGTCAATCGTTTGAAATGTTTCTTGTGAAAGGTTGGTTTGGATCAATCACTGCTTGTCATGTCACGCGAAAGTACAATGAATGGGAATGAAGGACAGAACGAAAAAGAACAAAGCCAACAACAACAACAACAACAACGGCAGCAACAACAACAAAGTTGACGACACAAAGGATTACCTGCGGACACAAAAATATAAACTCGCGTGTCTACCTCTGACATGCTTCGCGTCAATAAAATGTCAGACGACGACAACGACTACAATTCCCTTGTGGCAGCTGGTGTGGTAGCGACGACAGTGGCGGCCAGAAACGCGATGAATCCGCTGCTGGAAACATTCGGTAACGGAAAGTTCGATTACAGTTCAGATAGTTCAGATACGGACGCTTTTTGATGATTCTCAAAATTCGCTGAAAAATTCGCGTGTTTTACATTTTTGTTTATAAAACGTTTTTTTCTTTTTCATCTAGAAAAATAAATGATTAGATTTGATTTTTGTTTACGAATAAAATTCAAATTGATCCGCTGAAATAATCACAGGAGAAGATTGTTTGCAATCGAGATACTGGCCGTTGTGGACAGCACAAAAGGTCCGCAAACCTCACCAGATTGCGTAGCATTTCGAACGTTGCAGTTGTAAACTTCTTGGATCGAAAACTGCAAGGAAAAACACAACCAGTCCGAGCCCGCAACGTTTCGGCTACACCCAGTCATCGTCCGATCCTGGGATTCGAACCCCTGTGACAAATCGTTCATCTTTCCGACCGAAAATGGCCGGACTACAGAACGCTGGAAAAATATGCTGGACGTCGAGTTAAAGCAGCTCCAGAAGTTAGATACGAACGACGAATAAACACGATCCTAGCTGGTCCGACTTGCGGGACTTGAGGGGAGGGGTTGGTTGGCCCAGTTGGTTGGGGCTGATAGGACTCTATACCCGTTAATAGGAGAGTGGAGCGCAGAGAGTGAACCACGTAGGGAGACAAAGTCAAGGATTACGACATAGAACGGATACGAAAATAGACGGACGCAAATGGAGATACTGGATAGAATTCAGAAGACCCCCTAGGGATGCGGCCTGTCATCCAAAGGGCTCTCCGTCCGACCCGGCCTCCGATTGGTTAACTGAAATCCTTGAGCATGTGCCACTTGACCACGTTGGTTCTCGTTTTGGCGAACATTTCGTTCCAATGTTTGACCTCCATGGGTCCACTTTTGCTACCCAGGATGATTTGACCTGATGGGGTAAGGTCAATCAGTTATTAATATTTGTCACCTAATACTTAATTAATCATAATTAATTACATAAATAATTGTTTTAATGAGTAAACAAATGATAGTGCTATAATAACAACAATAATAATAATAATAATAATAATAATAATAATAAATAATAATAATAATAATAAATTTTCAAAAGCTTAATTCTGACGCGGTTGTCCTCAGAATAAGTCAACGAGTGAACGATAATGAATCATCGAGACTAACATAGAAAGATGAATGGCCGCACGTCAAGCGGGTAATTTCAGTTCTTTGGCTATTTGCGATCAACGAGTTGAATTTGCAAAGTTTATCGAGTTTGAAGAAATAAATCATCTTGAAATTTATAAATTTCTGTTTTCTTTCGAAAAAGAAAACATTTTTACGATTATTCTCGATTTCTTGGGAAATGAAATTTACAAATAAATTGTCTTCAAAAGGCAGGAAAATATTAAAATCCGCAAAAATCGAATGAGCAGTAAATCTTCAACTATCGGTCTCAATTTCATGGCCGGGGATCAAACCCGTGCCTGGCTCCCTAGGGGTCCATACGTAGACCCACACAGCGAGATACTCGGACGAATGGAGACATACAAAGACCTATACAAAGACATTCATACAGGGATCCATACGTAGACCCTCAGAGTTATATTCAGACGAACAGAGACATACAAAGAGACGTGCAAAGACATTCACAACCAAGTCCAAGAGAGAGAGAGAGAGAAAGAGAGACAGACAGACAGAGAGAGACAGACAGACAGAGAGAGAGAGAGAGAGAGAGAGAGAGAGAAATCACAATGGATTACCTATTGGTTCATTCCTCCCCATCCTGTCATAATCCATGACCGAGATGACGAGACAAGTTTGTCGTATCTTTTCGTATGGCACCGTGAACATGAGTGTCTCGTCGAAGACTGGATTCAGGTTCTTTTCCTTGATCTCCGTCTTCTTCTTTTCCACCTTCTTTCCGTCGTGCGTCATCCAGACCTTGACGTATGGATCTGGAAAGGAGGTACACGATGAGGTAATAGCAGAGAGAGATGTTGTTGTTATTGGGAGATTGGTATTGATTTATTTGTATGCTGCTCATTCGATTTAAAAGTTATATGTGTGACGTTTTGAGGTTTGGTCTCCGGTATGAGATGTATTGAAAGACTATAGCAATGGTAATGAAAATATTACAAAGTAATTGTTGCAATAAATTTTTTATTTAATTGCAATTTGTTCTCACAACTGTTATTATTATTATGGCACCAGCAATTTTCTCTTATAGATTAGTCTTAGGACAGAGTTCAGAGTTCAGTCTTAAAGGGTCGCCTCAAATCTTCTCGCATTACGTCATATTGGACTCATGAGGGTGGCATTCCGAGACGACCGAAATCTGAACCCTGGCCCCATCCATCTCCCTCCAAAGGTCACGACCTTGGACGGGGAGTAGGGTTATTGGCAGCGGGTGGGGGTTATCTACTTGCAGTGCACGCGTCTGAGATGGATCGGTTCTCGGTTTCGAGTTTTGAGGAAAATTGTCGACTCGAGACCAAAGACATTCTTCACGGATTCGGCCGAGTAGCTGGATGGAGGGAGGCTGGAATAGCACGATTGATGAGGGGGCTGGATGTGTGAAAGAAGGCGGTTTATTCTACGGGTAAGGTATGGGTGAATTTGGGGAGCTCAGAGAGATCTAGTTGGGGTGATATTTTGATGGATGTACAGTTGGGTGATGACTTTAATGAGAGCAGTCGGCTAGGCGCTCAGAGCAGTTCATTGAGTGTAGTTGGGTGGGTGGATAGTTGATGGATAAATTGACGCCTCATGTAGGGCTTAGTAGCTGGGTGGTTGGAGAGTTAGTCAACAGCAGCCGTCAATGCCTCATCGTCGTCATCATTATCTTGGTCGTCATCATCATCATCATCATCATCATCATCATCGTTGTCATCATCACGGTCAGTAGGTCGAGCGTGGAGCGTCAATATCCGGTAGTAATCTCCCGGATGGATGCCTCGTGGAAAATTTGTTCTAGGCAAAGAAATGATTTCCATTGCGTCGTGGGAAGCAACGGGTCGAGATTTTGTCACTGTGCGTAGACCCTAGGCGATAGTTTCTGAGGTTAAAGCTGATAAAAAAAAAAATATTAGTAATAATAATAATAATAATAATAATAATAATAATAATAATAATAATAATAATAATAATCATGATAATAATAATAATAATAATAATAACAATAATAAAGTATTTGTTAATAATAATAATATTAAATTTGTTATGGATAAGATGAAGAAATATCGTTTAAAATTTTTATAATTGCCTGCCACCCAAAGGGCTTTATGATAGTGGAATGTTCAAATTGAAATTAATTAAAAACGACGTGTCGGCTTAAGACGAATTAGGAAACAGCTGCATGCATGCTGTGAAATACCCAATATATGGGTCATTCGGAGGTCATAGGTCACCTGATAACCCGTTGATGTCCTTGGCCTTCAGATTCCTGGCCTTGAGGATGCCGACGCTGATGACCCCGACGCTTCCCTCGTAGTTTAAAGACACTTGTAGTTCACCCAAACGACCCTGGACGATGATGATGATGATGATGTTGGTGGAGGTGATGATGATGATGATGGTGGAGGTGATGATGATGATGATGTTGGTGAAGGTGATGATGATGATGATGATGGTGAAAATGGTGGCAGTGACGATGATGACGATATCGTTGTCGTAGTGGCTTTTAAAGTGTCTCGCGTGTGCTTGGAGCAATTATCGGTAATAAGCTACTTACGAAAATATAATTATATGAATATAATATGTGGATTATAAAAAAATAATTTTTTTTTTGTTATAATTTCATAATATATTAGATGTATTATATTATATTAAACGCATTTAATCTTCAATCATCGCTGTTGTTCTGACAGTTCGGACGTCGACATTCATTCGCATGATACACCCAAAACAGCCATCCCTAATCTTAACCCGGGCCGGTCTCTTTGACCCTCGTGACCTTCGACTTTTGACCCTTAAAAGTCTCGGACGTCAAAGAATGTGACGTCTTTATGAATGTTGAAATGCTTTTCTTTTTCCTTTTATTTTTATTTTTGTTTTTATTTTTATTTTTATTTTTATTTTTGTTTTTAAAAGCCTTTCGACTCGACGTGTTCGTGCAGCTGGACGTATTTTTAGAGGTGTTTATCACCGCCTTGTCAAGACCGGTTTGGCATTTCGATCACCATGACGACCGTAGCCATGGCTACATCGTCAACATCGTCGTCGTCGACGTCGTCATCGCAGTCGTCGTCGTCGACGTCGTCATCCACTTCCAGGCGTGATGACGCAGGAGGGAAACTCCGTAGCTATTAACGGACCGCGTGATGGTCTAATCGATTTAAACGCTCATGAATATTAATTAGCCGAGGCGTGTTTATAGCGTTGGTGATGATTGTGATAACAACAACAACAACAATTGAAAAAGTACGTGTTGATTAACTTGGCAAAGGTACTAACTGTAGTACCCATATCTAGGTCGACCCATTTGGTGACATGGGGAGAAAAGGGGAGGGGAGAGAGGAGAGAATAAGACACCCCTAACCCTATGGGTTGGTCTACATACATTTATTTATTATTATTATTATTATTATTATTATTATTATTATTATTATTATTATTATTATTATCATGTTTATTATCGATATAATACAATAATAAAATTAATTGGACTCTCAGTGGGACGTATTTCACCCTCGACGCAAGAAATGGCTTTTGGAAAAATTGGCGCCTCTTTGACCCGATTATGAGCCACCTGAGCCTTGCACACGGTGTATGCAGGTGTACACCAAAAGGGTACTTGGAGGGTTAGGGCTAGTATGTATATACATATATACTACATACCCGTACACCTCACGAATTGAACGAGATTTCGGTATCGTCAATCCAACTACTTGATTGGCCATGCGACCGGAAATCATCAGTCGACAGCGCTTGGACCTGATTGGTCGAATCGTTCAGGGCTAGACCCGTAATCAGCCTGGTCTTAAAAATTTAAATTTTGTCGTTTTTTTAAATTTTGTTATTTTTTTTTTAAATTCCCAACATTTCTTTCGGAAATCGAGGCACGCGTTTCCCCTGCGTAGCCGATAATTTTTCCCGGAAAAACCCGGATGATGATGATGATGATGGTGAAACTTTAGAATTCCGGTTTTTTTTTAATATTTCGATCTCGCTTTCGTTTGCTTGTATGGGGCTCTGATGGTGACGACGACGACGACGACGATGATGTTGTTGTTGTTTACGATGAGTTTGTTTTCAATCCTTTTCGTCTTTACGTAATCATCGTTATCGTGGTCATCATCACCGTTGAAACTCTGCACCGACTCACCCCGTGACCTTTGCAGGGCTGCAGGGATCTCGTGAAGGTCAGGACTTTGGAGAGGTCAAGGTCGGCCAGCGGGAGGCAGATCTCACCGATGGGGTCGTCCCTGCTGAATCGATCGTAATCGAGGACTTGGAGGTACAGGGTTCTGTTAACCAACTTCGTGTATGGGAAGCCTATGAAGAGGTGAGTGAGTAGATGAATGGGTGAGTAGATGAGTGAGTGAGTGAGTGGATGGAGGGATGGAGGGATGGTTTGGTGAATGATTGGGGTAGTGATCCAGGCCCGTCCATCCTGCCAACCATCAACCTCTCGTTCCATTCGTAAGGGAGAGGAAAACTAATGCGCTATAAACATGCAAACAGGTGAATTATGACTCGATAACAACGTATTTAATGGCAGCGTAACAATTGATTGGACAGGTAATTAATAGCTACTCTCAGTATTTCCACTCAGTTCAACAACAGAAACAACAAAACAAAGAAAACAAAGAAACAAAAGAACACATACAAACATTCCTCACAATCGAATCACCCAACTCTGAGACATTCTAACTCCACAAGACGCACGACCAATCAAGCGCCGGGCTAAGAAAAACTGGGTCAACAGTCAAGGCTTTCAACTCCCCTATTTCCCTCCCACTTCCCATTCTCCCGGGCCCCCATTCTCCTCTCCCCAACATCTAACCGACCTTCAAAAGCAAACGTCTCGTTCCATCTCGGGTTGAGATTCCTCCTTTTGATCTTCGTCGTCAGTTTGTTCTTCTTGTCAGGCAGCAGCATGACCTTGACGTAGGGATCGCTGGTGCCGGAAAGGTCTTTGGCCACGAGGTCGTTGGCCCTGATGATCTTCAAGGTCAGGGTCGAGTCTCGGGCGCTGTAACTGAGACTGAACTGGAGTATGCCGAGCTTCTCGCTCGCTCCGTCTTCGCTGGCGCCGTCGTCGCTTCCTGTCGTCGCGGCTACGGCGGCCACGTCGCCGACTGAGACGTCACTGAGTCTAGCGACCGCGCCGGCTACTGGACTCTCTGAGGGTGTCTGAAGGTGACGTTATAAAATGGTGATGATGACCATAACAACAACAACAGTAATAATAACGATAAAGATAATAATAATTATGATGACAATGATGATGATGACGACGATTATTATTATTATTGTTTTTATTATTATTATTATTATTGTTGTTATTATTATTATTGTGGTGGTGGCAGCTAGGCTCATTTCTCGAACGACTGGAGAGAGAATCGATAGCTATTGATCTCGATGGCATCGGAAGATCGATAGAATATTCTTGGATTAAATGGAAGTAATATTTAAATAATTTTATTAAATACATTTGTTGTTATAAGATTATTATTATTATTATTATTTCTGTTCAATTATTTACTTACTTATTTTCTGTTTATTAATTAATTTATTATTATTATTATTATTGAATTTTATCATCTAGTTTATTGCATTTATTATTACTAACATAATTATATCTTGCAGGTATTTATTTTATTAGAATTATAATATAATATTACAAAAAAAAAATTATTCCGAGATCTGATCGAATGAAGCAAAAATGTTTGTTTGTCCAAAGATTGTGAAAATGTCGTTTTTTTCGCCAGAAAGTGATTTTTCCAGCTGGAAAAACTCGCAACAATTCATTAGCGACGCATTAGTGGCTGAGTGCATGGATGCATTTCAGCCAATGATGAGTATGGCGGATAGAAAGAAAAGAAAGGCGAATGAAAGAGTGAATGAATGAACGTGTGTGCAGGTGGATATTGAGGTGGGTGGTTAGATGGACGTGCGAAGGGATGGATGGATGGACGGAAGGATGGATGGATGGAAGAACAAATGGACGATTGATCGTACCCTCATTTAAACCCACAGCCTAGACAGACAATAGACATCGACTATAAATAGCACCAACAACAGCAACATCATCGTCATCAATATCGTCATCATCATCATCGTCACCACGATCCATCAGTCCCTAGCAGTGGGAGATGGTGATGGGGCTATTTCAGGGAACGGTGCTCCGGACATTCCACATTTTATTTCTGCGATTCTTATCTTTCCTATGACGACCACAATCTTCATTCTCATGCATAAATTTCTACTGGCCGACCACCAGCGACAACAGCAGCTGTAGCAGCAGTAGTAGGAGCAGTAGTAGTGGTAAAAACAAAAACAACAACAACAGGAGCAAAGCATTTAAGTACCCTTTGTTTTTTGGTAGGGGCTTACTGCTTGCCCCCGTCCGATGGCCTTACTCATAGAAAGACTGTGAGTCAGAGATCACTCTTCGCTTTTTCGATCTTGACCTAGGCCATTGTGTAGCCCCACTACCCTAAGTCGGGTGAGATCGGGATGCAACCCCTTGGCAAGAACGAGATAATCTGATAGATTTTTTTTTTCATTTAATTTTCATTCTGGACCAGGTGGGGTTGCACGGTGCTACGACGATCTGACGATTTCATGCATTGCATCTCTTCTTTCATTCATCGCTCAATCCATCTTCATTCCATTTTCATTCGGAACTCCCTTTTTTTTTTCTTGCTTGACGGACTGAACCTGTCGACAAGTACCTGAAGATCCTTCAACTGAGAATCAGTCAACCGTGTCCGTGACGTGGCAACTCGTTAGGAAGTCAGCGAAGCGTGTCTTCCAGACGTAAAGACGGATCGAGTGAAGGCGAAGGAACGTGGAAGGACGATTGGAACGACGATTGGAACGTGAGAGTTAGACGGACTACTAATTAGAATATTCATGCCCTGACCTACTTAAAGGTCTCATTTTTAGGTCAGCCACAGGCAGGGGTAAGCAGGGGTGTGTCACTTCCTACATAAGCGCGGTGAATTAATGAATATTCATAACCTTCAGAGACATCCAATCAGATTTAAGAAAGACGAAAAGGAGAAATTAAAATGACAGAACAAAAATTAAATTCTTTTTCTCTCGACACACAAACCCTGCCATAAAAGTACATGTAAATCACGTAGCAATGGTTCCGACAACTTCTTTAGGGCGCCATCTTGTCCTCAATATTCTCTCACGGTCGGCACTCTTTCTCAATTCTTCTCTCACTCCTTAGTGATCAATTCTCCTCTCCTTTTTTTCACTCATCCCTTTTGACCTCATTCCATTTCGATGTTGATAATAATAATAATGATAATAATAATAATAATAATGATAATAAGGATGGTAACGAATTGTTTTTTTTTTTAAAAACAAACTCTTGACTTGAGTTGGTTAGATTATTTATTAAATTATTTTAGATTTCTTGTAGATTAAAAACTATTCTCTAAATAATTCCACATTAATAATGTCGAATTATGAATCTGCTAGAGAGATTTTAACAACAAGAACAACAACAACAACAACAACGACGACGACTAAATCAGCAACAACAACAACAACATCCAGAAATCGAAATCATCTTTTGGCTTCCGGCAAAAATTTCCATCAGATGTTTGCTTTCTTTCACTAATCAAACAAATGCAGTCGCTACAAGGAGCAGATAATCAAGTCTATCCACACCCGTCTGTCCGGGCTTCCAGCCACTCAATCACCACTTCCCAACCCCAAAGAAAAAAAATTAATTCCCCTCTCCTAAGCGATCTTTACTCTACCCAAAGTTCCCCAATGTCATAACTACCCAAATCACCCACATCATCTGGTGGCAATAATGATGATCCACAAATGTGTTTCAATTCATACTTTTTGATTTATTCTAATGGCTTCATTTCTGAATGACGAATCATATAAGGAGTCTGATAAGGAGTCTGATAAGGAGACCGATAATCTACTCCCCAAATTTGCACCCAGTTAACCTCTCTCCACCCCTTACGCTCTCTCATTCCCCTCCACAATCAACTCCCGCGGACTATGCCCAGTCCCCGGGGTCGAATTTTTCATTCTTCAACTATCGTTCATTACCCTCAAGGGTGGTCATTACCCCTTGCTGTGGCCGAGTGAAGGGTTTTCTGAATGGTACTCGTTAAGATGATGTTTTCTGCTTTTTGCATCTTGAAGTGGATGGATGGATGGATGAATGGATGGACGGACGGGCGGATAAATGGATGATATTGCATGTATTAACTAATAATATGTATGACAGCGTGAGAGCTAGCGTTAATAATAATAATAATAATAATAATAATAATAATAATAATAATTAATTAATTATAATAAATGCCAGCCAATATTCCCGTACAAGACATTATCGAAACCAAAATCAACCTCCTAGCAACGCCATTAATCGTCATAGCAACGCCGACAACAGCAACAACCCTCTTAGCAACGGAAGCATCCTCCTCCTAGCAACCGAAACCCTGGAATTACGATCTTCATCGCAAGTCTTTCATTCAAGACTAGGAGGCGTGTTATGTTTCACTTTGGACGGCGTACGTACCCTTGGACGGATTAATGGCCGGACCGTGATGCTGGAATACCGTAAGGATCCGTAAGGGACATAGGTAGCAGGGTGGGTAGAGAGGATGGGTGGGCAGAGGTTTTGGATGGATGGGTGGAGGCAGAGTGGTTTTGGGGATGGTGGATGGGAAAAATGAAAATTTCCGGAGTTTTTTTTTCTTGGGAGAAATTCTAGAGAAAACAAAGAGAAAATTTCGAATGAAAGACAAACAAAAGTTGGATGAAGTGTCTGCCATTCGGAATTGAATTTCTTTTCAAAAGATTATTTCATCCCGGAGTACGCACCAAACGGAGTTCGAACGCAAAAATGCTTTAAAATCGTAGCGAGGGACGAAATCCTCTCATTTCCTGGACTACCCTGAGACAGCTCCCCCCCCACCCAATCCGACGGAGAGGGGGGAGGTTAAGGCGGGTGGGGGCATTAACCAGGGGAAGGGAAGTACTACGTACCACCACGGACAGCGACTGATGGCAGCCGCTACTACCACTAACTGAAGTATTGCCACTGATGATGATGATGATGGATATGGTGGTGATGATAATAAACCCTGCTTATAGGAACCAATATATGGCCCTCGGTCTCTCTGGCCCTAATGGCCTGAACACTATCGGGCCAACGCCGGCACGAAGATTTACCAGTCAATGGTCCATCCCTAGGCTAACCGTTTGTTCGTTTTACATGTCTCGGACATCGTCTCGAGTCACGTCTGAAACATTCACAACCGGTCGGCATGGTTAGCATGACATCGGAGAGTCTTTGTATTGTTTGTGATTTAATGAAAGCAAGATTTGTTTTCATTGTTGTTGTTATTATTATTGTTATTATTATAATTATTATTATTATTATTATTATTATTATTATTATTATTATTATTATTATCATAATTATTATTATTACTATTAATACTGATGTTAGTATTGATTCTTATTATCAATTATGAAATTATAATTATAATAAATAACATTTTTACATAATTAAATTTAAAAATTGTTTAAATTAGAAATTCTAGCCATGATTTTTAACGTTAAATCATTAAATAAATTAAATAAATGTATAAATAAAATTATTAATTTCCTAATTAATTAAGTAATAATTAACCCCACCTCCTTTTCCGTGACCGATGTTTGGGTGGGGGCCGTCACTGAGGCGCTGTCCTCCTCCCCCTCACCGGGTGGAATCCTGGGTTGGGTGGGTTGAAATAAAATTATTATTACCATTTATTTATTTAATTAATTAATTATTTATTTATTTATTTATTTACTTATTTATTTATTTATTTATTCGTTTGTTTATTTATTTGCGGAGCGATATTATTTTAGAAATGGTTATAAAGTAAAATTTATTGCTCTTGAATATTACATTGGAAGCATCCTGTCTTAGTTATGAGCCATTGTACGCAGGTCCTTGCTACCGGCTTTGGTTGCGTCGTATGCGTTTATTTGCCGTTTATCGCCGCTGACCGCAATCATCACCGACGTCATCATCATCACCGTCATCTTCGTCATCATCATCACCGTCATCTTCGTCATCATCATCACCGTCATCATCGTCGTCATCATCATCATCACAATCGTCGTCGTCATTCAGTATCACCGTCAGCGTCAATATTGTCATCGTAAAAACTGTTCACCTCGGGCGAAACTTGCAATTTGCATAAAAGCAATAGGTGTTTCTTTGACACCAGAGAAGAAGTTGCAGGTGGACGAACGGACGGATGAATGGACGGACGAATGGATGGATGGATGGATGGATGGATGGAAGGTTGGATGATTTTTTTCAGAATTTCTTTTCTTAAACACAATCTACAAAAAACTACGTTGAAAATTTGGGTGGTTTTCCTCTCCTAAAAGTGAAGCTAAAATTACGAAATTTTCGGAAATGTTCGAAGCGTAGTGGTTAAAAAAATCGAATTTGCTGAAGTCCCGATGAAATTACGTTTGCATCGGCGTATGTAGCTGGCTGGCTGGATGGAGGGATGGATGGATGGATGGGTGGGTGAGTGGCTGAACGGGTAGCTGGAGAGATGGGCAGATGACTGGGTGGACAGATGAGTAGGTGAGTGGGTGAATGAGTAGGTGAATGACGAGGCAGACAAATGAAACGAAATGATATGAAATTAAATGAAAGTAATCCTCAAAATGCAGATCTACTTCGGCAAATAAAAAGCATAAAATGGCATTACTCGAGCAGACCAAAAGACTTGAAAGCCATGAATAAAGTCGCATGTCGCTCGACTTTACACCTGGATATCTCCTTCCACCCATCCGTCCGTCCGTCCTTCAACCGTCCATCCGTCCATCAATGAGTCCGTCTGCCTTTCCATCCAGCCATACGTCCTTTAATCTGTCCGTCCGTCCGTTTGCCCGTTCTGCGAGATGATGCCCAGAAGCAGACGGTCAGTCTCTCACGGGGTCTCTTCGGGACCAAAGGAGGTGTTTGAATTATTGGCCTTCGCAGACCGCCCTGGAAAGGGAACGTTAATTTCGCCGGTGCTCGAAGGCTTCCGGATGGGTGAGTTGAGTGCGTGGGTAGGTGGGTGGGTGGGTGAGATGAGCTGTTGATGGTGGTTGGGGGTGTTGGGGATATTAGGGTCAATGCTGGTGAGGGTGATTTGTGAGGCAATGATGGATGGATAGATGGATGGATGGATGGATGGATGGATGGATAGGCAGATACTTGAATGAAAAAAAATCATCTTTAGATCAGAGTGGATGGTGTGATTGAATAGACGAGGGGAACAACGTCTGTGGCTTCTCAGTTCTTATGGAATCAATTTTCAAGGACAAAAAGTGAATTATGGATGAGATATTTCTCTGCAGATGAAATGAAAATGAACGAACGAATGAATGGACGAATGACAAGATAGACAGACGGACGTACGGATGGATGGATGGATGGATGGATGGATGGATGGATAGAAGAACGAGTGGCGATTTTGGGTGGTTGGGTGAACGATAAAAAAAGTATAAAATTCGACCCGAAACTGTTTCTTGTTGACAGAGAAAGCAACGATAAACAAACAAACTTTCTAACATCTTTGCCCAACTGTGGCTCCAGAAATGCAATTTCGGCGCCCATTCCACGACTGGCCAACTCCTCCTCCGAACGCTTTTTTCTTCGGCTAAAATGCCGTCGAGACAGCGCTATATAAATGAAATTCTCCATTTTCACGTCGACGACGTGTCAACCCATTACTGGTTTACTCAGTCTCCTCAGAGGCGCTCTGGGGATCCCCCGGACGATAAAGTTGGACTCCTTTGGGCACCGAATGTCGGTGAAGTCGTACCAGTTAGGCCAAATCTATGGAATCTATGACTGAGGAATTTTGAGTTCCAATTTTGAAAAGTGAAAAAGAATTTTATTTTATTCTTCTTCGACATCTTCAAGTCATCGATGACGAGTTTATAAACATTGACGTGTGTCGCGAGTGATGACTGGAATGATGTTGAACTCTGACCTCTCTTCCGATAGATCCGGGATACAAAAGAAGAGACTGCAATCAGACGCTAATGAGGTTTTTTTTCCACACGGAGCGGATTAAAGGAGCTTGAGGTTTGGGTGGTTAGGCCGGTGGGTGAGTAGACGGATGAAGGGGTAGTGATCGTGGAGGATGGTTGGGTGGATGGACAAGTGGGTTGTCAGATGTCTGGATCGGGTTGTGAAACTTGGGTCGATTAGAGAGACCAGCTGGAAGCCTTGCACCACGTTCAGAACTTCTGAACTCTGGGGATTGGTCTTGAAAAACGACTGGAATAGAATGATGGAACGAACGAATGAAAGAAGAAAGAAAAGAAGGAAGGAGGAAAGAAAGAAAGAGTGACTTCATCACTCATGCGGAACGCGGACTATAATTGCTCTGCTACCTGGAGCTTTTGTTCTTTCAGGTCGCAATTTCTCGAGTGGAAAAACATTTGCCGGAAATGGGGAGGAATGGGTGTCTGGGTAGATGGGTGGATGGGTAGATGGGTGAATGGGGGGATGGGTAGGTGGATGGATGAATGGTCGAATGAATGAAAATTTTGTTTTCTTTGAATTGAACGAAGATTTCCAAATCTTTTTTTTATCCCAATTACAAATGAAGAAATTGAAAGAAATCGAAGCATAGTTTTGTTGTTGTTGTTACCATTTTCAACGCAGAACTAGGTTGTTTCGACGAAGATGATGATGATGATGATCAATGGATGGATGGATGGATGGATGGATGGATGGATGGATGGATGGATGGATGGATGGATGGATGGATGGATGGATGGATGGATGGATGGATGGATGGATGGATGGATGGATGGATGGATGGATGGATGGATGGATGGATGGATGGATGGATGGATCAATGGATGTATGGATGGATGTGTGGTGAGAAAAGAAATAAGCGAGCGTTTAGGTGGACGGTTGGATGGATGTTAAGAGGTTAAATAATAACGTTTTAATGACTTTGCACGACAAAGCTAATTTATCGAAAGAGGTTCATTCCATCTCTCACGATTTGATGACTGGTGACAGGAAGACGATGACGACGACGACGACGATGATGATAATAATAATAATAATAATAATAATAATAATAATAATAATAATAATAATAATAATAATAATAACAATAATAATAACAATAAATTAAATAATTAAATAATTTTTATTCCATTTTATAAATGTCCTTGTTAATAAATCGTATATACAATTATGTACGATATTATTTAATTATTTTGATTATTTATTTATTTATTATTTTTGTTTATTTATTTATTTATTTATTGCCCTTAGTTGAGAAGGTACACGGAGCAATTCATCTACGTTGAACAGGTGACATCAATCGACCCGAAAGTGACTCATCCATCCAGGTGTTTTCACAGGTAGGTAGGTGCCTGTGATGATGATGATGATGATGATGACGATAGTGATGGTGATGATGATGATGATGATGATGATGACTGCGATGATTAAGATAAAAATAATGCTGTAACTTAATTGGAAAACCAAAAATCATTATTGTTTTTGTGGTATTGTTATTAATAATAATAATATTTATTATTATTGTTATTGTTATTATAATTATTATTATTATTGTTGTCGTTATTGCTATGCTACATTGTTATTATAGCAACAACGACAGCAATAAAATGTCGTTGTTGTCGTAGGAAGGGGAATCGACACAGCTTTGTTTGGAAAGGTGCCGTTGCGCCACCTGTCTAATGAAGAAGATGACGACGACGATGATGACGACGATGATGATGACGATGATGATGACGACGACGATGATGACGATGACGACCATGATGATGACGATGACGACCATGATGACGACGACGACGATGATGATGATGATGATGTTGATGATGATATCCATCGAAATCCTACGTACCCAATATTCCCCCTCCTCAAAAAAACGCCTATCTTTTCGCTTGAGAAATAAACATTCCCGTTTAATCTCAGATGGACACGCGAAAAATAATTTAAATATTTCGCGTATTACTATGTAATTTTGCGATATAGAACGATAAATAAAAATAATAATAATAATAATAATAATAATAATAACAATAATAATAATAACAACAATAATAACAAAAACAACAACGAATAATGAATATTCATCGATATTGCAATCCGGTCGTAATAATTCGTAATGAATAATTACGCAGTTCCAGGTGAGCCGATGAGTGAGTGAGTGAATGGTTGGGTGGGTGGGTGATTGAGTGAGTGGGTGGGTGAGTGAGTGGCTGGATGCATGGTTGGGTGGGTGAGTGAGTGAGTGGGTGGATGAATGGTTGGGTGAGTGGGTGAGTGAGTGAGTGAATGAGTGAGTGAATGCCCCCTCCGTTGTCATGCCGACATAAATCCTAATTTAGCTTCCTCTTTACGAGGGACGGGAATATTTTATCAGATCAAGCTCTCGCAATACGTACTTGTAATACGATAGCGTACGGAGACATTATAATACTTTATCATAATTATTTAAAAAAATAATTAAAATAATAACATTAATAATAATAATGATAATAATAATAATAATAATAATAATAATTTATGCACACGACCTCGACATAAACATGAGCGGGGGTGATAACAGGGCTATCCGGCTTTCTTGTCAAAACGGCCCTTCCAACGGCTTCATGAATATTTAATGACTCGTCATGAATATTTAATTACGAGGTCGTGAATAATTAAGTAGATGAATGCAATGAGAGCTTGTGGTGTCTTCTGCCTGGGTCAAGTATTTGCGTGAAATTATTCGAAGAGTGCTAGATTATCATAATATATTCATATATATTTTATTAAGAAAATTATCATAATATATTCATATATATTTTAATAGGAAATAAAAGTCTTAAAAAATGGAATATTCTAGATAATAAACATCCGGATGTTCTGAACTCTGTCTTCTGTGGTGGTGGACCACCGAAACAGCGATGACGTCATATTACGTCGTGTGAGGTCGAACAAAGCATAGTAATATGACATGGAATCGATAGGACGTGGTGACCGTATGATTTTGTTTTAAAATCATTGTCATTGTCCTCCTCCTCCTCCTCCTCCTCCTCATCGTCGTCATCATCATCATCACCATCATCATCATCATCACCACCATCATCATCATCATCACCACCACCACCATCATCATCATCATCATCATAACCGTCAAGACGTCACCTTTGAAGATGTTTTTTTTTTCTTTGCAAAACAAATTTAATTCCACAACTCATTCGAAATTAAATTGTCCTTCGATCGAAAACGCCCTCTTAACGAAAAGGTTGAATCTTTACAGCGGAACTCTTTTTTTTTACTTACAATAATAATAACAATAATAATGATAATGTGATAACAATAATAATTAATGTGATAATAATAATAATAATAGTAATTATAATTATAATAATAATAATAATAATAATAACAGTAGTAATGATTACATTTTGATTATGCTTGTTACTGATCCTACCATTATTTGACGACGACGACGACGATGAGGACTAGGACGACCAGTCGTATTGAAAACTACAAGATGCACACGAAGCCAATTTTGTCTTACACGACGTTGGTGGTCCAATGAATACGAAATGAGGGCTTCAAATGCTAAGACTTTTGCCAAGGATTTAAAGAAGACGTTTTCAAATTAGAACAACTCCTATTGGCTGGCCAAACTCGGCACGTGACTAGGGAATCGATTGTAATAGGCGGTTATCGGACGACATTAATTATTCATAATATAATATTATTATTATTAATGATAAATATAATAATAATATTATTATTATTAATGATAATTATTATTATTATTATAATAACAATGGTAATAACAGCAATACAACTTTAATTTGTGAGTAATAATAATAATAATAATATGTAATATAATAAATATAATAATAATAATAATAATAACGCACGATTCAATTGTGGTTGTTGTTGTTATTATGAAAGTAATTATGAATAAGAAATTAAAACAGAAGATTAAGAATGACGACGATTGGCTGAATCCAGTAATCGTCTTTAATCCATCATTCATCCAGCGACAGGAAGGATGGATGGATGGACGGAAGGATGGATGGATGGACGGAAGGATGGATGGATGGATGGACGGAAGGATGGATGGATGGATGGATGGATGGATGGATGGATGGATGGAAACATTCCACATGTCACTTAGTGATTAATGTACGGAGTGGAATTTCAAAAATAAAAGATGATGGCTTTCATGGTTATGATGTTTGTGACGATGATGACGATGACGACGATGATGATGATGACGATGACGACGACGGTTATGTTTCGTATGACGACGACGATGACACTTGCGTTGATAGTGACGATAACGATGACGACGACGACGACGACGATGACGAGCAACAACGACAGGAACAACAAAAAACTGACGGAAGGCCGGAAATGCGCCTCGACTTTTATTGCCCGCATGAATTTTCCATCGATCCAACGCTCCAGAATACATCAAGAAATTCCTGGGCGGATTGAAAATGAGAGATTGTCAGATGAACGAATGAAGTGATTGGGTGGGTGATTGGGTAGGTGGGTGGGTGGGTGGGTGGGCGAGGGGTATCGATAGAATGGATGATTTGAATGTGAAATTAGGATTATGATGATGATGGTTATTATTATTATTATTATTATTACTAATATAATTGCTAATATTATTTTTTTTCAGATCATTATTGTTAATATTACATTATTATTTAATTATTTTACTAAAAATTAAAATTAATTTTTTACGTCTTATTCATGCTCCGAGTATCGTTTCCGGATTGCCAAAACACGATGATTGAATTGGCTACTTTGGCGATAAAGATGACGATTTTGACGATGACGACGACGACGATGATGATGGTGATGATGATGATGATGACGATGACGGTGATGATGATGAAAACCAACAGAATGCAACCCCACACAATAGATTATTGTTCCGCTCGTTATACATAGTGACATAATACTATTGTTTACAAAATTCATTAAAGTATCCGTATCGATCAACCATTCATCCAATCAGAAGAAACCGGGTCAACGTGACCTAGATTAACTCACTCGATTCCTAAGAATCCAACGACCTGTTGAACCAAGGGGTACAACCTTTCCTGAACCAAGCCCTGTAGGTTGGGGTACTGCTGAGCCATGGCCTAGTTTACGCGCCCAGCTCTCCTATTGGACGATCCAATCCGGTATCGTTTTCCTATTGGATGGCTTCTCTGCCTTCTCCCTACTTTTTATTGGTCCACAGATTTGTCCCTTTTTCTGATTGGTCGGTGTGGCGTGACGGATGGGAATTAAGAATCCGATAATGACTACTTTCAGAGTTCAAAGTTCAATTCGATGAGGGGATCGTTAACTTAATCTTCTGACGTCATATTAAAATTAGAAAATACGATTATTTCTTTATTAAATAAAAGACGAATTAATTAAATAAAATATTTATTTATTAATTTATTTATAATTATTCTGAAAATACTTTTTAATCGTTCTCTTCCATTTTATAAATATAAATAATCCATAATTATTTCACAGACCAGTACGTTACATCAAGTCAATATTACAATTACGTTTACATTTTATTATTATTATTATTATAATTATTATATATATTTATTCTCCGACATGGTTTATAATTTTAACAAATATTTAATAAATATTTTTATTTTTCCGTATTTAAAACCAATTAACGATAAATTAATTAATTA
>CM067532.1:9763679-9771179 GCA_034509925.1 Hirudinaria manillensis | reverse complement strand
TAATAATAATAATAACGACAACAACAACAATAACAATAACAGTAAATATTATAATAATGTAATAACCCAGGGTCCTCAAACTAATTATAGAAGGGCAGGTTTATTGAAAGTTGTCAGATGGCTTGGAAGATGTAAAATGCTTAATTGATTAAGTCTTGAAATCTGCTGTTTCTATTACTCTCGCTCTACTTTCCGATATAAATCCATTTGTCAAAGGTACATAACCAAAGAGTCTGAATAGCACCAATTTAATTCTCAAATTATATTGCCACTAAATTTAATTAATTATTAAAATAATTAATCGGCAATATAATTTTAAATATTATTCAATTTATTGGATCTAGGGATCCAACACTGCCCCCTCCTTAAATCTGTTCGTCCCGAACAGACATCTATTCCCATTTTCATTTTTACTCTCGGAATAGGATCCGATCTTCCAACAATCTCATGGCTGCAAATCCCAGATCCATTTGCTTTGTCATCTTCTGGGATTTCTGTCTCCTCCCTTTTACTTCTGCGTCCCGCAAGTTTCAGCCGCGGAACATCGCCATTTCTATGCACACTCTCCTGCTCCACGATGTCGCCAGATCCCAGACTCTCCTCAGGATCACCTGCTCCACTTTCCATGCTAGGCACTCTCCTGAAATCCCGAGCACTCCCTTCTGTTATTTCCAATGGAGCCGAAACATCCGCTGGTAAATCCATGGGCTGTTCTGTAGACTCTACTTGTTCCACCATCAAATCCGTGTGCTCCACCGGCAACTCCACGTGACTCATCAGTAACTCCTCGAGCTGCACCAACAACTCCACATGATCCACCGGCAATCCCACAGGCTCCTCCGAAAGCCCCACTTGCTCCACTAAAACCTCCGTGAGCTCTCTGGGCCCTGCTGACGACTCGACCTGATCTGGTAACTCTATGGGCTCCAACGTCGAGTTCCCTAAGTCTGCCATCACGCACAGAGCTTCTGGAGACACACACGCACTGTGGTTGGATGTGCCCTCTAATGACTCCATCCCAACGCTGCCAGAAACGGTACCTGGAACAACGGACATGATTTGTTCCTCGTTGGTAACCTTTTTGCAGAGTTCCTCTCCTTGTTCTTCGCAAGATGGAAGCACCACTTTGCTCTCCTCAAAAGAACCAACAGGACTCTTCTCGGCAGAGTCTTCACCCGAAGCCAACGAGACATCCTGGCATGGAACCGCTCTGTTTTTCAAATCACCCCTAATACTCCTAATACATTCCCTCATCTCATCTACGGACTTTTTCATAAAATCAAGAAATTCATCCATCTTTTTATGGGATGGATTCTCGAATTCGTATTCCTCTGGGTCATGGCCATTCTCTGTCAGCCATGTCCCAAGTCGCTCTCGTATCTCAGCTTTCGTGCCTTTCCAATCCAGGCCACGCTCTCTCAATTCTTGTCTCAATCGAGGCACGTACAATTCATCCAAGTACTTCGGCATCGTTCACTTTTCAACTAAACAAGCTTCTACTTTAGTTACTTTTGGATACCCTTTAACTCTAAATCCCACTCCTGACACCAATGTAATAACCCAGGGTCCTCAAACTAATTATAGAAGGGCAGGTTTATTGAAAGTTGTCAGATGGCTTGGAAGATGTAAAATGCTTAATTGATTAAGTCTTGAAATCTGCTGTTTCTATTACTCTCGCTCTACTTTCCGATATAAATCCATTTGTCAAAGGTACATAACCAAAGAGTCTGAATAGCACCAATTTAATTCTCAAATTATATTGCCACTAAATTTAATTAATTATTAAAATAATTAATCGGCAATATAATTTTAAATATTATTCAATTTATTGGATCTAGGGATCCAACAATAATAACAATTATAATAATAATTATAATAATAATAATTTAACATCATCATCATCATCATCATCGTTTGTTAACCTTTTGTTCGAAAACCTCCAACGACTTCGTGATGTTGCTGACGATGTGCAACTGTTCTTCCAACTCAAGCGCCCTCCTTTGATGGAATAATAAATATGATTATATTAATTAATGTAACTAATAAATACTAATAATAATACTAATAATAAAAATTAATAATAAATAATATTAACTATTCCGACTCACGATTCTGATGCTTCTAAGATCGCCTCCGTCCTCGTCAGATCGTTCTCAGTGTTGTTCAACTCCTTGGCAACCTGGGTAGATATTTGGGGGTGGTGTGAATTGGTAGATGGACGAATGGATGAAAGGATAGACTGACGGACGGATGGATGGATGGATTGATGGATGGATGGATGCTTGGATGGATGGAGGAACTGGTCTGTAGTGACGGGTGGGGCTTTTAACGGGGCTGGCACGAATGAGATTACAGGGTCTCCGGTCAATTGGCCACTCATGGTTCCAGTCGGACTGGAAAATGGACTGTTAATCGAATTGAAATGAGGAGGAAAGTCGTTCAGGAGTGGGGGGTTGGCATCGATTTGGGAGTAATTCCGAGGTGATTCGGCTGGATTTGAATTCTCCTTTTGCTTCGCTAACTCGATCAGATCTTTGGACATGGTCTCGTTCGTTCGTCCGCTCGCTCACTCGCTCACTCAATCACTCAATCACTCACTCACTCACTCACTCACTCACTCACTCACTCACTCACTCACTCACTCACTCACTCACTCACTCACTCACTCACTCACTCACTCACTCACTCACTCACTCACTCACTCACTCACCTCATCGTATTTCTTTTCAGCTACTTCTGAAATCATTTTGGCTTCTTCGATGTCTCGTTCCAGTTGTTGAATTCTTTCTTCGTCCTGGTCGTTTCTGTTCTCCAAGACTTTTATCATTCTGGTTGATGGTCAATCAGTGGCACGGGTCAATCGATAAAGTTTTCAGCCAACCAACCGTCTAACATGCCAACCAACCAATCAACGAACCAACCACCCGACCAATCAATCAATCAATCATCCAAACCTCTCGTTGTCGTCCCTCATGGTTGTTGCCTCTTCTAACTTCTGATTGGTCAGGCCGAGCTTCGACTCTGTTTGTTCGAATTCCTCTTCCAGCGATCTCAACTTCTTCGTCAACACCTGAACTTCCGCTTCAACCTGATGATGATGATAATGATGATAATAATGATGATGATGATGATGATGATGGTGACGATGGTGACGGCGATGATGATGATGATGATGTCGACTTTAACCGAACGAGAAAACGGAAATTTTTCACGACCTTATCAAGACAATCACAGTTGACGTCCGTTGTCGAAATCGTCGTCATCACTACGAACGTCATCTTCACCGTCATCGTCTTCATCGTCACCATCATCGTCGTCGTCGTCAGCCTCACCATCATCATCGTCGTCGTCATCATCATCGTCGTCGTCATCGTCATCATCATCATCAATCAACTCACGTTTGTCACTTTCTTGCTCTTTTTTTCGAACTTCTTCGTCTCCGATTTGAGTTTCGCTTTCGTTTGTTCGAGTTCAGTTTTTATGCTTTCTATCTTCTTGTTCAGCTGTTCTATCTGCTCGTCATTCTGAAAATTGGACCGAACTTAGACTGACAATGACAGTGACACTGATGCAGACAACAATACCGACAATGATACTGTCAATGATACCGACAATGATACCGTCAATGATACTGTCAATGATACCGACAATGATACCGACAACGATACCGACAACGATACCGACAATGATACCGACAATGATATTGGCAATGATACTGTCAATGATATTGACAATGATACTGTCAATGATACCGACAATGATACCGACAATGATACTGTCGATGATACTGACACTGAGAATAATACTTTTTATTCAGCTGTTCTATCTGCTCGTCATTCTAAACAACTTTGGACCAAACTGAGACTTAACATAACTTAGACTTCGTAGAAATCGTTTCAGTTTATATAGCGCAAACATTCAGAGGAAGCATTTATCTAGCGCTTGATAGTCAAATCTCCAATTTATTCATCCTAACTTACACAGGAAGCATTTATCTAGCGCTTGATATGCAAATTTCCAATTTACATAGCGCTCCAAACTTGCACGGTGGCATTTATCTAGCGCTTGACATCCCATAAAAAAGATCATTGGCTAAGCACCAGATGGATAACGTGTTTAACCAAGGTCTTTCCCACCTCGTTTTAAGGGTGTTGGAGGTGGAGAGTGGACATGGAAAGGGTCTTGCAAATCAATACTTTGTGTCTCATGGTCAATGAAGGTTTGGAGTGTTTGTTGGTGGTGGTTGTGGTGGTTGTGGTGATGGTGGTGGTAGTTGTGGTGGTGGTGGTGGTGGTTGTGGTAAGTTAGTGTAAATAAATTAAATATTGAAGACGAAATGCAGAAGCAGGTGTTCTAAGAGTTTCAACGAAGAAGTTGTGGATTTGAATTTTTTATTTTATTTTATTTTTTAATTTTTTATTTAATTTTTTTTTTATTTTTAAAATGAATTCTAAAATTTTCAACAAAACTCTTCGTGAATATTTTAAGAGTACTTCGTGTCATTCATTTTATTTATTTTTATTCAATTTATTTATTTTTATTCATTTTATTTATTTATTCAATTTTTTTATTTATTTATTTATATTTCATTTCTTAAATCTTTCTCGAATAAATAAATATTTTTATTATAATATAAATACCATAATAGGTATTTTTTAAAATATTTTACAATAAATGAAAATAATTCATAAAATCATCGAGTCATGAAGTCTTCAATTCCAATTGAAGCGGAATCATTCTGTTGAATGTTGGATAAGTGACTGGTACAAGACAACTCACAGGGGGTGAACTTTAGTGCCTAACCCAGACCCAAACCTACCCTAATCCTACCCAGACACTACCCTAATCCTACCCAGACACTACCCTAATCCTACCCTATTTCCCCTGCACTGGAAATCCCTGGCAAACCAACTTGTACACTGTGAGTTGTCTATTACCTGTCACTTGTCCAGGTATCTTTCGGTAAATTTCTGTAAAAGTAAATTTAAAATTTAAAATGAAAAAAACGAAAAAAATGTTTCTTTGTGCCTGCAATTTGGAAGGCCGTTGGTTCGGGCCGATTGCAAGGTCAAATGGGTGCAGTTTAAATTTGTTGAATTTGTTTTCTTTATTTTTTGAAAATAATTTTAAATATTATTTTCAATTAATAAAAGAAAAATGTGGAATAATATTACTTCTAATAATAATAATAATAATGATGATAATAATAATAATAATAATAATAATAATAATAATAATAATAATAATAATAATAATATTAATAATAATAATAATAATAATGATGATGATGATAATAATAATAATAATAATAATAATAATAATAATACTAATAATAATAATAATAATACTAATCAACTTAACAATACTAGGAAGTGACGCATATTCTAACGGACCACAGCCAAAAATGAAGGTTTTTGTTAAAATTCTGCTTTTTTGGAATATGATGGTCAAAATTAGAAATGAATTTCGTGAGGTGTTTTGGAAAAAATAAAAATATATTTTCACTTAAATCTTAAGAAATTCACAAATTCTTGCGTGGTTTTAAAAAATAATTTTTCAGTAAAATTAATATTTTAATTAAAAATACACACACACACACACACACGTGCCCACAATCACGTGCAAGCACACACACACAAGCACACACGGTGCAATTTAAAATGAATATTTGAATTTAAAATTTCAATTCAATCTGTCAAAAAGTTGGGTGGACGTTTTAGGGACCAATGGAGACACATTTCAATGTGCATTTGTTGGAGTTTAGACACATTATTATTATTATTATTATTATTATTATTAAAAAAATACCATCATTTATTAATATAATTATTATTACAGCCGTTAATATTTATTATTGAAATAAAACCACCATTAATCACATCCAATGCATTTATCCGATCTCCTGCTATGCCTTTATCGTCGTTGTCATCATCATCATCATCCTCGTCGTCATCATCACCATCATCATCCTAACCATCATAGTTTACGTGATTATCTGGGTGGTAGTTTGGTATTATTGATATATATATATATATGTATATGTTGAGTAAATAACTCTTTTTAAAACATTTTTAAATTTAAAAAAGAATTATTTACAATTTTATGCAAATTTTCAAAATATATATATATATATTTATTTATTTATTTATAAATAGAAAAAAATATTTGATTTAAAATCAAAAAATATTTTGTTTTTATTTTTTAAAATCCTTTTTTAAAAGTTGACGTCGTGTGAAATTCCTTTCCAGAAATCAGGATTTCAAGTCGATTGGAAGAAATAAATTTGAATTTAGTTTCAGTTATTGAATTTAAATCTTTTAAATTTAATTATAATTATAATTAATTAATTAAATTATAATTATAATTAATTATAATTAAATACAATAAAATAATTCAATTAATTATCACAATCTTAAAATTTTCAATTTCTTTATTAAAAATTTATTATACAATATTATTCTATAATTATTTGATTGAAATTTAAATATATGATAATAATAATAATAATAAATTATTAATCGTTATTATAGATAATAGCATTTATTTACAATATTAGCGTGGATATTATTATTATTATTATTATTATTATTATTATTATTATTATTATTAATTATTTACTTTATTAAATGTTTTTGTTCAAATATGGCAGATTAATAATGGAAACCTCGCGTATTTTTTCCTCCAGAAATTTCATATTTTCCATCGTCGTCATGGCAACAAATTGCAGAATCGTCGACTTTAGAATCAGTGAATTCCAAAATGAAAACATAGATTTTAAAATCTAAATTTAATAAAATAAATTGAAAATAAAGTAAAATATATAAAAAATATTCTAGCAAAACATGCAAAACAAGACTCTGAACATTAAAGATGAAAGAAAACATACAGCAATTGTACGTAGAGACACGAAAACAAAGACAAACAAAAGTCAAACCTAAACACAAACAAGCAGCAAACCATGGATACATAGAAACATAGATAATGAAGCAAACCAACAAAGAACAAACCACACAAACAGACCACTAACCCTCTCCTCTATGACCTTTTCCCCTCTAAGTTCACCTTCCAATTGTTCCGATTTGTCGTCTGCATTTTCCTTTTCCTGTTTCATGGCCAGCATAGACATTTTAATGATTTCCATCGGACTTTCCCCCATTTTCGCTCGGTCTGTTTTCGTCTTTCTAAGTTCTTTGGTGTGGATTTCTTTCTTATTTTTTTAAAGTCTCAACAGAAACTGTCGAAGTTTCTCGAAGTCGCTTTAAAATTCAAATTCAGCTCGGACTTCCAAGAGATTTTGCAGAAGCGGAATTGATTCAATTAAATATTTAATCTGAATAATCGACGATAAAATTCCTTGCAAAGTGTCCAAACAAAAATTTTTTGAGAATTCGTCGCCGGCTCTCCAGCTAATATTCGCTAAGGTTTAAAATTATTTAAAAGAATAAAAACATTTATTGAACAATTTATTAAATTGAAATTTATTTATTTATTTATTTATTA
>CM067532.1:9753679-9758679 GCA_034509925.1 Hirudinaria manillensis | reverse complement strand
GCCTCTCGTATCATTGCGCCGGTTATAAATAGAAGAGCGATGGCGAATCCCAGACGTTTGGTCACCTTTGTCAGTTTTGGCAGGAAGACACTTTCTTCTAGAGTCATAATTTCTAAATATTTATTTTAAAAGCAATTTAAATTATAAATAAGAAATTGTTAGAATAATAATAGATTTAATTTTTGGTGCAAATCTCCTGGGGATTGCAAGGTTAGTTGGATGGGAGTGTTTTTTTCATGAAAATAGAAATTCTGATAATTTTAAAGGAGGATTTGAGATTGAACATTTCTTGATTGGAAATTCATTCTTTATCCATCCATCCGTCCATCCATCCGTCCATCCATCCGTCCATCCATCCATCCATCCGTCCGTCGTTCGTTCGTCCGTCCGTGGTAATGTTGCAAATCGTGGCAGAAAGGTAATCCCAATTTAAATGAGATCTTGATGCATGATAAAGAGCCTCAGAGAATTCCGATTGGGGAGTATCGTTCAATCACTCACTCACTCACTCACCCACCCACTCACCCACCCACTCACTCAGCCACTCAGCCAGCCAGCCACCCACGCACCCAACTCTCTCACTGAAATTTTATCATCGGATGCTATTTTGTTAAAATATTAACGTTCGCTTAGCATTCGTGTCACGCTAGACCACTAAGGAAAAGACATTGTCTCGAAATATTCAAGTGACGACGATGATGATGGTGATAATGGTGACGATGACGACGACGACGATGCCCAAATTTTGGTCGAAAAGAAAAGATTGAGCGACTGAGTGAGTGAGCGAGCGAGTGAAGGGATGAAAGGTGGACAATATATTTAATCTGCTGCTCATACAAAATTCATTCTTTACTAATGACTAGCGTCCGAGAGCCCGTCTCATCTCTCTCTTGGTCCCGAGGAAACCACAAAACCACATAACTCTTCCTTATGGTCTCTCCTCTCCTCTCCAAACACCCACCCATCCTCTCACTCACTCTTTTATCTCCCCACTCAAACCTAAATTGAACCCTACAAAGCTTCGAATCCCAATTGAGGTCCTAGTCCATGTTGAACATCTAGAGATGGTTAAACCGACTGACCCACCACCCAACTCTCTTCGTGGCCGCCTTATTCCACGAGTGCGTGGTGAGGCAGCAACAAGTCATCTGTCAAGCTACTCATTCATTCGCGCCTCTTCCACTCTCCCCCTGTCTACCCATCCATTCAGCACCCACATCCACAAAAAAAAATGCTTGGCAAGCTGCGACATCTTCCCGAGACTCCATCCATAAAAGGTCTGGACTCAGGAAACCTATAAAACAGGTTACCTTGGGGTGACCTGAATAGGAGAAGGATTTCATGGGATTTCCACCCAGAGTTTGGGTAGGGGACAATTTCTTATATAGGTGTGCGTGAGTAGGGGGTATAGGGGTGTATAGGGTTGGGTAGGAAGTTGAGGGTAGCGGTCCATTGGCGATTGGTGTATATTGATCGATCAGCTATCTTTGGGTTAAGCAGAAATCAAGTTTCTCATGTAATAGGGAATTGGTTAGGACATTGATTATAATAATAAATTATTATTATTATTATTTTGTTGTTACTAAATTATGCATTGCTGATTTATAACACTCCTTCAATCGCCGAAGGGACTTGAATCGAGTTTAATTTTTAATTTAATTTTCATGATATTCTTCAGAGCTTTTTTTCTTCAGAATTTTAAACTTTCACGCAGGCGATGATGATGACGACGACGATGATAATGGCGATGATGATGATGATGATGATGACGGTAATGATACCAATAGAGATATTTATTTTCCAACGACCACCAAATATCCCGCCAACCATCGGATCGATGAACTGTGCATGTCAAAGCACACGTGCACTCGTTGACCTATTGTTCCAGTGCCGGGTTCTAGTGAGGGTTAACTCGTTACCTCTTCCGGAGAGGCTGCTTTCCAATTCCATCGTTGGTTCCGGAATGAATTGTGGAAAAAATTGTGGATGTGAGACGCGAACGAACGGATGAAACCGTGTTCAACGGAATTGGATAATGTGAATTCGATATCCCTACCTGGACTACAATACGTCATCAGTTCCGCTCTCCTCACTAACCCCTTCAATCACTCAGTCACTCACTCACTCACTCACTCACTCACTCACTCACTCACTCACTCACTCACTCACTCATTCATTTATTTGTCCACCCATTCGCTTCAGGCCATTAGAAAAGAACTATTTCTGGTAAAAATCACCATATATTATGAATTATGGCTTAGTGGGTAGCCTTTAAAATCGTCATCATCATCATCATCATTATCATCATCATCATTATCGTCGTCATAGTTATGGACAACAATTTTTACGGGTTCCATCATCGTCGCCCATTTTCTAATTGGTCAACACGCGACCTTGAACTTACGACACCTCAGACGGACATTAGTCATCATCACCATTATCATTGCCGTCATCATCATCATCATAACCATCATCGCCATTTTACTCGAACGTTTTTCACCTTTGCAGGTCACGAGTCTCCAAGCCCTGGCATTTCTAATCAACTCTCCATCTTCTTCTTCCTCCTCCTCCTCATCCTCCTCCTCATCACCATCATCATCGTCGTCGTCGTCATCATCATCCTCGGTCCCAATGCGCATAAATTTGATTTCCCTGTGAAATATCTAATAATAATAAACAAACCAATAGTTTATTTTACGATGCAAATCCCGCCATTTTGAAACTGTCGTCTGCTTCTGAAGACACGAGTCGTCTGCTCGCAAATCAACAGAAAAGGCGGCACGACGTTCTTATCGTCACACTCGTACGAATAAGGATCGTAATTAATCGACACATAAACATAATTAATAAATTAATTAATTTATTATAAACGTAATTCAAATCAAATCTCCGAAATTTCTGGACGAAATTAGATTTCCTCAAGTCTTTTCTCCAGAATTAGAATCTATTCTCTTCCTTCTCCTCACGAAAATTTCCATTTTTTTCTGTCTTTAAATTAGAATTAAAAATAAAACACAAAAAAAAACTTTAAAAACTTAAAAAAAAAACAAACACACCGGAAACCTTCGAAGATAAAAGCGAAACAAAATGTCGTCCAACTCCACTTCCGCTATGATTTGCGTCCTGCTGATTCTGACAGGTTCGCGCGGGAGGGTGGCAGACGATTATGGGACGAGAGCAAGACAGACATACAATAGTTAGTATGTCATGGTCATCATCGTCGTCATCATCACCATCGTCATCATCGTTGTCGCCGTCATCATCACCACCATCATCATCGTCGTCGTCGTCATCATCACCATCATCGTCATAACCACCAACGTTATCATCATCATCACAGTCCGGGTAAGGAGCTTTTCATGTCTTAAGAGGATGGATTGATTCCTTTTTTCCTATTTCATTAGCACAGCACATGTTCTTCGGATCGTCATCATCATTATCATCATCAAAGTCATCATCATTATCATCATCAAGATAGCACAAGCACCACGACCATCTACACAAGCCACAATCATCGCCATCATCATCATCATCATCATCGTCATCGTCGTCGTCATCATCATCGTCGTCAGGTGAGTGACTTAAAATCCAATCGGACAGGTATAGAAGAGGAGATCAAGGATTATCTCGGAGAATCTGATCGCGTTCGTGAAGTCAAAAGGTGACTTGAAGTGATGACGATGATGATGACGACGACGATGATGATGATGATGTCGACGATGATGATGATGATGACGATTACGATGATGATGACGACGACGACGTTGTCGGCGTTGACGTCACGAATCTGTGGTGCTATTAATCGTGCATTCTCGACGCGAATTGCAATTGCTAATTGACGGAGTTTTAAAGTAACATACGTGAGGATAATTTGCCAGTCTAATTGGTATTTCCTAATCAGATGTTAATTTATGATAATCAGTTGTTTATTTATGATAATCAGCTGTTAATTTATGCTAATCAGATGTTAACTTATGATAATCAGTTGTTAATTTATGATAATCAGTTGTTAATTTATGATAATCAGATGTTAATTTATGCTAATCAGTTGTTAATATATGATAATCAGATGTTAATTTATGCTAATCAGCTGTTAATTTATGATAATCAGTTGTTAATTTATGGTAATCAGTTGTTAATTTATGCTAATCAGCTGCTAATTTATGATAATCAGTTGTTAATTTATGATAACCGGTTG
The DNA here is from genome assembly GCA_034509925.1 of Hirudinaria manillensis. NCBI lineage: Eukaryota > Metazoa > Annelida > Clitellata > Hirudinida > Hirudinidae > Hirudinaria > Hirudinaria manillensis. Next base: position 9,754,481 of record CM067532.1, on the reverse strand, counting down.
TCAATAAACTCCAGGCAAACACCCAGCGGTACTTGTACTTGCACCTGCGAAACGAAACCCGTTCTGAACGCGCGCAAGAACTTTCCGGAAACGGCGGCCATGATGAGGACTGCCGTCAAACCGGATATGACGTCAGGGACGAAGATCAAGGTCAGACTTCCGCTCCGTATGGCAGACGACGGAGATTTTACTGTCGTTGCGATGATGATGGTGATGATGGTGGTGATGGTGGTGATGATGATGATGACGAGGATATGATGATGTTTATGGCGACGTAAAGTAAATGGTTGGCATTGTTAAATTGCCTGTCGCCATTGTTTGTCCATTCATGCAACCGTCCAGCCATCCGTTCATCGATCAATCCATTTATCCGTCCGTCCATTCATCCATCCATCCATCCACCCACCCATCCATCCATCCATCCGTCCATCCATCCATCCATCCGTCCGTCCGTCCGTCCATCCATGACTTCCATCCGAACGTCCGTCTGTCCGTCTTTCCAGGATCCAGTGGCAACGAGATTCTACCAGTCCGAAGGTGACCAAAGATCCAAGATATTGAGAGTCGATCCCTGGGATTACTCGCACGTGCTCAACGCCGGTAACCATAACGACGATTACCATGGCAACAGCGACGCGGCAGACGACAGAGAAGACGTCGATAAGGAGGACGCCAAGAACACCGACGCTGAGGATACTGATAGGTGACGACGATGATGATGACGACGATGGCGATGATGACGATGACGATGTTGTTGCTGATGATGGTGACGATGATGATGATGATGATGGTGACAATATTG
>CM067532.1:9738679-9748679 GCA_034509925.1 Hirudinaria manillensis | reverse complement strand
ATAACTTTGACGATGTTATAATATAATAATAATATAATATAATAATATAATTTTAAATTAAATTTAATTATCACAAAACATCCGAAATAGAAAATCATCGTGTTTTAGTTCGTTTATTTTTATTTTTTTTTTTAAGAATTTAAAGTGAATTTGTTTCTTAAATAATTGAAAAACATTTTTCACGAAAATTATTTAAAATGAAAATGTCTTTGAATTTTTATATTCAATATTTTCTTATATTTGTATTTATTTATTTATTTAATTTTTCTATACTGACGGAAAGGCGCCATCTTTAAATTATTTTTCAGGCAAATGCGATTGGTTTCCTGAGAATTCCTTTCAATTTTGTCTCCTTTCAGTTAATTTAGAAAGATTTTACAAAAAATATTTTTAATATTTTATAAACATTGTTAAAACTAATTCACTAAACAAGTTATTAATAATAATAGTAGTAATAATAATAATAATAATAATAATAATAATAATAATAATAATAATCATAACGAATAATAATAATAATAATCATAACGAATAATAATAAAACTCCTTATAATTATTTTCAATTTAGAAATAAATCCGTGGATTTTCGTAGAAAACTTTAAGAATAAAACTGATTAAATTCAATTTCTGATTAAATGAACAAATTTAATTCCAAATCATTTTATTTCAATTTAAACTTTTTTTCCTAGAAATTAAGACAAATTTCCAGTCGTTTTTCTCGCGATTTTCCGTGAATTTTTCTCTTTATTTTCGCTTTATTCGAATTTAAATCTATTTTAATTTAAGAATTAATCGAATTTTGAGATTTATCAATTTCTATTTTTCCTCTATTTTGGATCTTTTCGTGCCAAATATTTTCTTTATTCTCAAAAATAAAAAAAAACAATTGGCAAGCATCAGTTGTCGTTGGCGTTGTTGGTCAGTATCTTCATCATCATTTTCATCATCATTTTCATCATCATCACCATCATCATCATCATCGTCGTCGTCGTCATCATCGTCATTACTATCATCATCATCAGCCAACCATTAACAAACAAAATAAATAAAATAATAATAATAATAATATTATTATTAAATAATAATAATATTATTATTAAATAATAATAATATTATTATTATTAATAATAGTAATAATAATATTATTATTATTAATAATAGTAATAATAATATTATTATATTATTATATCAATTCCCTGCCTACCCTTTCTCCCAAAATTTGCCCCAAAGGTCACCCTGAAATTCATTTTTTGAAAATGTCTTTGTTGGCAGAATATTTTGGCAAACAAAATTTAAAATGTCAAAAGAATTTATTTTGCGATTTTATTTTTAATTTAAAAAAATACAAAAGCCGACGGAGATGCAAAGAACACGGTTTCTGCATTGTATGGGCAGGCGAGACTTGAGGGGTCATGCTAATTGAGGTCAAAGGTTATTGCCGGGGTCAAATAATTATCTTGTGACTTGGAGAGGTCGTTCTATCGAACGAATGAAAAAAATCAACCCTAGCGACCAGGAAGTAAATTTTCAACAACAACAACATATTTTCTGGTGAATAAAATGAAAATTAAAAATAAATATAAAATATTATTTTATAAATTAAACTGTCGAATAATTTGGGAATTAAAAATAAATATCAGATCAAACATTATTTTTAACAAAATTATTTTCAAGTAACTACTCGACTGCTTGATGTTTACTTTTAAACCAGGTGTTTCCATGACGACGGGGATATGTTTACAAATTGTTGCCATGGCAACATCAGTAACGATAACAATGACTATTAAGGTTGCTTACTCCCAGAAAATCTCAGCCTCAGATTAATAATTGTTTATTTATTTATTAATGTAATTGTTATTAAATAATAATAATATTATTATTATTATTATTATTATTATTAAATATAACTCGAGTAGCAACTTTTCCAAAAGAAATCGCTTCGAAAAAACAAGATGGCGTCCCCTGGCGACAACAATAGCAACAACGAGGTAGGATATGCATTCATAACAGTTGTTCATAAAACTTATTAAACTGATATAATAATTGTCATTATTATCAAGTCGTCGTCGTCGTCATCATCACCATCATCGTTGTCATCGTCATCGTCATCGTCGTTGTCATCGTCATCATCATCGTCGCCATCCAACCAGTGGAAAGACCTGCAGCTCTCGCTGGATCAGCTCCTCCAACCCGCTCCGGCGTGCGACTTGTGTGGTCTGGAAAGACTTCCTGCTCCTTCGTTCCGTGAACAGCTGGAAAAGGAACCGAACTTGAACTTCTGCTGCCAGCAGTTCTACGATCGACTGGTCGGATCCATCGTCAGACTCGCCGAGCTGGACAAAACGTTGGTGTCAATGAAGACGAAGACGACGATGATGATGACGATGATACTGATGACGACGACGATGATGATGATGGTGATGGTGATGATGATGGTGATGATGATGATGATGACGGCGGTATTGATAACGATGAGGGGCTTGCACTCGATTTCATAAACTTTTTTTTTTTCAGTGAGTCCAGGATGACGCATTATTCTGATAGAAAGAATGATGAGGATGACGATGATGATGATGGAGGTGACGGTGATGATGACGATCACGATGGTGACGGTGACGAAGAAGACGTTGAAGACGACGTCGATAAGTTTGTTAACGCGATTGTTTAATCATCGTTCTTTTCAATATTTGTTGGTTAATTCATTGAAATTCATTGATGCAATCAGAATTGGAGTTCGCTATGGTGAGTTCACAGGTTTTTTTTTTACATGCGCATCCTTTTCTTGTACGATGGCTAGATGGATAGATGCATGGATAGATGGATAGATAGATAGATAGATGCATGGATAGATGGATAGATAGATAGATGGATGGATGGATAGATGCATGGATAGATAGATGGATGGATAGATGCATGGATAGATGGATAGATGGATAGATGCATGGATAGATGGATAGATGGATAGATGCATGGATAGATAGATGGATGGATAGATAGATAGATAGATAGATGGATAGATGGACAGACGGATCGATGGATCCAAAATTTCATGAATGTACTTTTGATTGAATTGAACCTAACTGATTGATCGATTGATTGATTGATCGATCGATCGATTGATTGATTGATTGATTGATTGATTGATTGATTGATTGATTGATTGATTGATTGATTGATTGATTGATTGATTGATTGATTGATTGATTGATTGATTGATTGATTGATTGATTGATCGATTGATTGATTTCAACCCAGAGGTCAAATTCATGGAAACCACGAATTATTGCCACATGTTCGACTCAACCAAGAGTATGTCGGCAACAAAACATCGACAAGCCGTGACAACATGTGGTCACCATGGTGATGATGATGACGACGACGACGATTACGAGGGCAATGGTGATGATGACGGTGATGATGATAATGATGTTTCCTGGAAGTTCCACCTGCTGGAGGCCAAAATATTGAATTTGTTGAATAAAATAAGAACATATGTTCGGGTGATTTGTTTGAAAATCATTTTCAAAACAACATACGTGAATGTTAGTTACAGAATAATAATAATAATAATAATAATAATAATCATCATCGTCGTCGTCGTCGTCATCTTCTTCGTAATACTAAAGATTAATAATTCATAGCAATGAGAATATGCTTAAAGGCGATGATTGATATGCAAATGAGATGATTATGCAAATGAGTTGAGTGAGTGAACGATGAATGGCATCACTGGTGAATCAACATCAATCAATCAATCAATCAATCAATCAATCAATCAATCAATCAATCAATCAATCAATCAATCAATCAATCAATCAATCAATCGTTCTTTCGTTTAATAACCATTGCGAATTGCTGCTTGCAGGAGGCTGATGAAGACAACGACGATGACGATGGAATTGCCCGGTGCCAGAAAGTTTGGAAAGATAAGTGTTCCACTATTTTGTATCCTTTGAATATGATAAGGTGGTGATGATGACAACGATGATGATGATGATGATGATGATGATGATGACCATTCCTGACCAGCAACTCAGTCACCCAACCGGCCACGTTGCCGTGGTTCGATTGACTGGAAAAACTTCAACCGGAAGTGGAAAACGTCATCCGCTAGATCACGTGATCGTCGACGGAGGCGACGGAGTTCTGTGCGTCATCAGGGATGGGCGGAATTTGGCCGTCAATCATGTTGGCAAGTCAAAACTCAGGTCTCTCTGATTTTGGTCGTTCGGTGGTGTGAATGGTGATGTTGATATCTGATAGTCTGGGTGATATACGTATCATCGTCGCCGTTATCGTCGCCGACGTCGTTTGTTTCATCGTCAATCCAGGTTATGGATGAGCGGATCTGAAGGCATGGAATTCTATGAAGATGGTTCAACCAGGCGTAGCTGGTCGAACGACCTTTCGTTCAGAAAGTTCAGAGTTCAAGCATCGCCCTCGTTGACCCTTGAGGCCATCTCGCCTACCCTCGTGATCCTGACCTTTAACCCTTCGGTCGGCCAAGAAGAAGGACGAGGAGGAAGAAGAAAAGATGGAAATTTTCCTCTAACTGCTGAGCTAAGACTTGGAACTGATTGTGGAGCTTGGAAAATCTCCGAATTGGAAATTTTGGTCACCCAAGTGGAAAGGTTGCAGTCAAGGTTTTGGAGTTCCCTAGAAAAGATGAGAGGCTGTTATAGAAGACTGAAGATCAGATTATAATAATATATTATAATTAATTACATTGATGATGACGACAACGACGACGATGATGATTATTAAAAAAAAAATATGATAACGATCGTCACCTTGATTAATGTAAAAGTGAGGACTTTGATCCACACGCTTTGACGACGCATGACATTCAATGATGTTACAAATCTTTCAGAGAATCCAAGACACACGTCATGGAGAAGACGACGTCGAAAATGACGGACGACAATGTTTAGTTTTATAGCGATGAAGTTTGTGAAGTTTGAAGTTTCAACACTCCTGCCACCTAGGGAGTAATTTGAAAAGGGTTAGCCCAGTTAAAGTTCAACATGGAGCAGTTGTAATTCAATTGAAGAATTTAAAACGATCCTGCCAACGAGGGAATGAGTAAAATTTTATCAGGTCAATTATTGAAGGTTTGAAAATTTGAAAATTAAAGAAAAATTGTGAAATATTATTTGGAAATAATTTTAAAATAGCAGTTGAAGCAGTCCGTGGAATAAGTCTAATGATTGACAGAAATTAAAACAATTCTGCCATCTGGGGAATGATTTTAAAAAGTTTTCTTGCAAAAGAGATTAATTGATCTGTAGAATGCCTAGATTTTCACAATGAATTTTAGCAATTCTGTCGTTTTAAAAATAATTTTGAAATATTTTGAAACTATTTAACAAATTACATTCAGATTATCCCGAACTTTGAAGAAAATTTATAACCTTCCTGACATCTTTCGAGCACATATAAAACTGCTTACCTACCATCTGTCGATTGATATAAAACTGCTAGCCAGCTGAACGCCCATCCCAAACCTCAGCATTCTTTTAATAACAGCAACGCAAAACGTTGGCATACCAATCAAGGCCTATCCCCAAAGTTCACACCAACATCATCTGCCCTCTGGGCTGTTTTAAAGGTTTTAGGACATTTTACGGTCAGCGAACGGGTCATCCGGTCACGTGCCAGAATCGCAACCAATGAGGAGACTTCATATGACAGCCAATAGGAAGGCTAGATATCACAGCCAATAAAATAGAACCAATCAAGGCCTTCTGAAAGGTCGGGGCAAAATGCTCGTATATAAACTGTTCGCCCTGACCCAGGTGGACGTTTATTCCCTTTGGAGGTTGAAAGTGTGGCGTAAAGGGCTACGGCCCCTGATACGATAAGTACGTGTCTTATAATATTGCCGACCGAACTTTTCGGATGGGAAACTTATTTTGAACTGTATCTGAAAGAATATGTGTAACGAGCGCCCTTTGTACAGTATCGTAGCGAAGAGGAAATATCGAAATCAGTCCATCATTGAGAATGGGAAATTCAGAGTTAAAAGATTTGTTTGGCATTGGTGAAAAGAGTGAATTCAATGTTCTTATAAAGGAAAACCATATTTAAAAATTGATAAAATTGATAGTTATTGATTCAAAAGTTAGTCGATAGACTATTTCATGGACTGTGTTTGTATCGAGCTGTTGAAAAAGATTATAGAAGAATTAAGGATGGTTCAATGCGGCGGCGGGCGTTGTTGAAGATATAGAGGATTGTCTAGGTGAAAGGTGAATCGGAGTTTCTCAAATATGTGTATCGGTGCTCGATGGATTGGTTGGTTGGTTAGTATCTCGCTGTTGGAAAGAGGTTGCGGAAAGTTTAAAGGTTGTTCAAAAGGAAAAGGGTGTGGCCCGGATATGGAACGAGAGGTCTTTTTGTAACAACATTGCGTCCAAAATGCATAAACATCGCATACTAATATCTACTATCCATCCCAAAGTACGTTACTGTACAGTACGATGAACGATCGGTAGATTTGTTGATCTGCAACAAAACAGCGATTGATATATTCATGGATTGATTGATCGACAGCAAAACACTGATTGATCGATTACTTAATTTATTGTTCTATCGATTGCTTGCTTGCTTGATTGATTGATTGATCGGCAACAAAGGGGAGATGGTGATTGACGATGAAGCTGATGGTGAACAATGGTTGTGGTGATTGATGCCTATCGATTGAGATAGATTTATAATTATAATTATATAATTAATTTATAATGATTGATGGTAGACCAATTTCTTATCCTATTCCCCTTTCTATAACATTACGTTCCAATTGCATACCAATAACTGATATGTATCCCAGGGTACATACCAATGTCCTTTTTATGTCAACATTGCATACCAATCGCATACCAATACCTACTATCTAGCAAACCTACATCCTAAATAATTGCCTTGACAGTACTCTGAACTTCTGATAAAATATTTCATACCATTCCCCAGATGGCAGGAAATGTTTATATTCTTTATTAAAATTCGAAGGCTTTTAAATTTACAATTATTTTTCGTATTTAATGAGTTTTGAAAATTTAATTCAAAGTGAAATATAAGAAATAAATCCAACGCATCCTGTTATGGCATAAATGTCAGAAATGATGGTATAATATTAATATAATATTGTATATTATATATAATGGTATAATAGTGTCTTGGTATAACATTGGCATCAGTTGAGTGTTTTCCTTTATCGTCTTTGCTCTTTCATTTTTGCTGATTCAGTCTCTCCATCACAGATAACGAAACCAATCTATCTACCGATTGAGGACGTTGAAAGCCAGCAAAGGCCTTAAGGAGTCACTTCTCACTCTTGTCGTCTTGCTTTTGGAAGGTAAAATACTTAAAATAAAAGATAAATGGCTTAAATAATCACCAATGATCATCATTGATATGATAGATTGTACTAGGTAGTCATTCAATCACCATCATTTACCATCATCATCATCACCATTACCGCTACCACTATTGACACCATCGTCGTCGTCTTCATCATCATCGTCATCATCATCATCATCATCATCATCACCGTAACACATTAATATTTTTACGTCGTAGCCAACGTGAGGATGGGATTAAGGACAATTAATATGCAAATGAGATGATTATGCAGATGAGATGAATGAGCGAACGATAAATGGCAACACAGGTCAACCCACCTTTCAATCAATCAATCAACCAACCAATCAATCAATCGATCGATGGATCGATCGTCCGTCAGTCTGTCCGTCTGAATTGAACAGAAGGAAGTTGATGAAGACGATGCCGATTGGATTCACAAGATCCAGATAGATCACAGTCCTCAAGGTTTGTATATTATGATGATGATGATGACGACGATGATGATGGCGATGATGATGATGACGATGATGACGGTCGCGTCCATTGTGATCACGATGATAACGATCACTAAAGAATCACAATCATCATCACAACTTCGTTTACTGACGAACAACTTTTACGACTTAATAAAATTCTATCGGGACAGTTTTCAACTGAACACAACAAAAGCAACTACAGCTGAAAATAATAATAATAACAATAACAATAATAATAATAATAATAATAATAATAATAACAATAATAAAATACTTACATATAAAAATTATTAAAAATAATGTTATTGTAAGTCATGACTCATGTATTTTCTTAGGAACCCCATTGAAGAACCCATGCCGCGCAAATTCCATAGTTAGCATCGATAATTATAAATAATAATAATAATAAATAACAACAATAAATAATAATAATAATAAATATTAATAATAATAACAATAATAATAATAATGATAATAATAGTAATAATAATAATAATAAATAATAATAATAAATAATAATCATAATTATAATAAGACATATTATTATTTACATTTGAAATGGAAATAAATAAATAAAATTTACTGCTGCACATTTTTTTGGTCCGAGCCAAGACCGTGGATGAACGTTAAACGATCACGTGACCATCGTCGTCGTTGTCATCATCAAATAAACGGACGTCCCCCAATTAAATATGTCGTGCTACCTGTACTTGGGTTCAAAGTTCAAAATAATAGTACAATTTGACCTTTGATTTTTCAATGTCATCATCATCATCATAGTCGACGTCGTAGTCTTCATCATCATCATCATCGTCATCATCAAGGTCATCATCATCATCATCATCATCAAGGTCATCATCATCGTCATCATCAAGGTCATCATCATCATCATCATCATCGTCATCATCATCATCGTCATCATCATCATCGTCATCGTCATCATCATCATCATCAAGGTCGTGTCAACTCCTGCCGTTAGCAGTCAAAAGCGGTCTGACAACAATAGGCGACTACTATCATGACCGATGTTATTATTACTTGCGATGTTATCAACGACGCAGCGAGATGATGATGATGATGATGATGATGATGATAACGTCGACGTTGATGATGATGATGATGATAACGTCGACGTTGATGATGATGATGATGATGATAATGCTTATATAACATTTGTGCCATATAAGCAGCTGAGAAATATTCTTGATATTTCCTACAAATTAATAACTAATAATAATTATTTATTTTTTAATCTAATTTAATAATGAGAAATAATTATATTTATTCATAATTTAATCTTAAAAAATATATTGACAATAATAACGCCCATTATTATGAATTTAATAGATTTTTATTATTAATAATCCGTAATATTCCCTAATATCGCCCTGAGAATATTCGAAATTCAAAGTTCCCGCGACATCAAAAGATGGCAGCGAAAGTCCATTGTTGAGCGAAAAAATAATAAGAAAAAAAACATATCGATAATATAAATAAAATAATAAATAATAATAATAATAATAATAATAATAGTAATAATAATAATAATACCAATAACATATTAAATATATATTAAAATGAATATTATAACCAATAATTGTGATTTTTAAAATCGACTTATAAAAAGAACATTTATTTCTTTATTAATAAAAACGAATTTTATTTATATTTAACATATATATTTTATTTTATTTAAGAATTACAATATGCATATGAATTTTATTAATTTTATATTATTTATTTAAATATTATTTATTTATTATTTTCGACAAGAGATGTCTGCGATTGAACACAAAACCTGTTAAATCCGGTACTGAATTCTGCTTAGAAACTGGAGTTAGGCAAAAGACGCATCTTGTTATTATTATTATTGTTATTATTCTTATTATTATTATCGTTATTATTATTATTTATTATTATTATTATTATTATTTATCATTATTATTCCCAGTATAACTCATGGGATTTTAGTATTTTTTTTTAATTGCGCCTCAATTTTTCACAAGTGGTTTCATCTGGTTTCGCAAACCTGGATTTTAACAAGAAAAGAAAACACGACTATGTTCTCATCGTTGTTCGCCCAATCATCGCCCATGGATCCCTCATCCACCCATCCATCCATCCATCCATCCATCCATCCACCCACCCACCTGTCCATCCAC
>CM067532.1:9713679-9733679 GCA_034509925.1 Hirudinaria manillensis | reverse complement strand
AGAGGGTGGAAAGACTGGGCCACCATCAGGTGAGCATGACGATGACGATGATGATGCTAAATGATGATAATGATGAAATCGATGATGACAAATGATGATGATGACGACGATGATGACAAATGATGATGATAATGACGATGACGATGATGATGATGATGATGACGACGGTGGTAATAATGGTGATGTCAAAACGAAATTGGATAAAGACTTTTATCCTTAAAATAAAATGTGGCTCCACATAAATGTGGACAGCCATAACTATCTGTAATAATTATGACATAATTATAGTCTGACTATTTCCTTCTTACGACCGAGCACTCACTCACTCACCATCTCTCCATCTCAGGTTGTGGCGCGAAGAGAGAGAGGCAGACGTTTGTCTCGGGTCGATTCTGAAATGGAATTCTTTTTCATTTCACAAATTGGTTTTGGCGGGAATCGATGCCAGACGCTTTCGATTTTCAAATCGGTGTTTGGCGCGCTTTAAATTTTTCGGGCGATAATAGGTGCTCAAGGTGCAGAGTAGTATAACAGAGAATAGTTGAAAATCTAGATCGTTATCATCATCATCACAGTAAATTCCACTTTCATCTTCGTTATCATCATCATCACAGTAAATTCCACTTTCATCTTCGTCATCATCATCATCATCACCATTGACGTTTTCGTCGTCGTCGTCAACATCATTATCATAGTCAACAACACGAATATCGCCAGTCATCATCATCATCATCATCATCATCATTATCATCATCAGAAGTTCATAAAAGCTGTACGATGGCTTCCTAAGAAAGCTCTTCAGTTGGGTTAAAAACGCGGCTTCCGATTTTAAAAACTTCCCCAATGATTGGAGATGTAATTGATTGATTGATTGATTGATTGATTGATTGAATGACTAATTGATTGATTGATTGATTGATTGATTGATTGACTGATTGATAGATAGATTGATTGATTGACTGATTGATTAAATGAATGATTGATTGATTGATTGACCGACTGATTTATTGATTGATTGATTGACCGACTGATTGAACTGATGGAATTAATAACCACGTCAACCAACCGGAAATTAATTCATTTGTCAACCAATACGAAGAATTGATTTTAAAAATTTTTAATTTTATTATTCACGTGACTTCCGACTAAGTATTGAGTGAACATAATGATGGCATAAACAAGCATTTTTATCGATATTATTACAGCAAATGGTATAATAATATTAATAATTTAGGATTATTACAATAACGTTATTTTAGTAATTATATTATTATTATTATTATTATTATTATTATTGTTGTTGCTGTTGTTGTTATCATCATTATCATCGAAATCTTCGTCGTCGCCATCATCGTTATTATTATTATTATTATTATTATTATTATTATTGTGATTATTATTATTAACATTATCATTATCATTATCATTATTATTATTCAGCTATAAGACGTAGGTTCAAGACAGGTGCGTCACAAAATGAACCGATAGAACAATGAAAGATCGATTGTCAAATACCACAGTTCTGATGATGATGATGATGATGACGATGATGATGATGGTAGTGGTAAATTCATTAAGATTTATCTTCAATTTAAAGTGCAATTGAATTTCCTATTTTTGCAATTCTCGTATAAAACGTAATAAAACGATAAACAAAAACAAAACAAATTCTGAATTAAAGACGAAACCACCCGGAAAGGACTGCTTCAGCGCGCCGACCTCGCCGCTCGGACAACCGCCGGTTAATCTCCTGCTGGCCGGCGGAAGGCCCCACACCTACCCATCCTCGGTCCAGCCCAGGCCGGTCGCTGAAATCCAAGGGATGCCCCATCATCCCAAGTGCTCGTGCGAGATGTAGGTGGAGCTCTGTTACTTTAAGACTTTTTCTAAGAGTATGTAGCAACTATGACCAAGTATTTATGGTTTATTATTATTATTATTATTATTATTATTATTATATTTATTCTCATTAATCTTTCATTTTAACATTTATGCTGTTGTTGGTACAGTTGTTGCAACAGGAGAAATGAAGAATACCTCACCTGGTTTAGAGAAGACGACGTGAAATCTAAACAAGGTGAGCATCATCATCATCATCATCATCATCGTCGTCGTCATCATCATCATCACACATACGGCATCATGGCCGACATCGTCCTATAGTGCCATAAATAATGTCTTTGATTTCACAAAAGACGGTTCTTCGTGATCGATTGGAGTTTGCGCTATATAAATGATTTCCTTCACGATCGAACAATCGAATGAATGGGCAATATTAACGATGGTAATAATGGTTATAATAACAATAATGATGATAATAATAATAATAATAATAATAATAATAATAATAATAATAATAATAATAATAATAATAATAATAATAATAATAATAATAATAATAATAATAATAATAATAATAATAATTAATAGGTTGAATTCAACCTGGGACCAGGGTAATAGAATGACGAGCGTTGGAATTTTATTTTCTCAAATATTTTGCAAAATCACGACTGATCGTTGCCTTGTATTAGTCTGCTGTATTGTTGTTGTAATGGTGGGTACTGTTGTTGTTGTTGTTGTTGTTGTTGTTGTGAGTGCTTCCTAGCCAAGAGTTAAGTATGGCAAATATAACATATATAATATACTTGTATACATACATACACATATATATATTAGTATATTATAGTATAGTATATTATATATGTTATATTTGCCATACTTAACTATATATATATACTATGTATGCGTTTATGTATGTATATAATTGATAATAATGTATATAATGTATATATATGACCTGATTTTTCTGCTGTAATTAAAGTCGGATTAGCTGAAGCGCTATTGTTTTGCAGTGACTTTTGGTACACGAATTCATTGATTGACCGATTAATTGATTGCCTGATCGCTCGATTGTTCGATTAATTGATTGATCGATTGATTGCTCACCTGGTTGATTGATTGATTGACTGATTGACTTCCCTCCATCAACAGGTCATCAGCCATTGACGAGGCTCTCAGAAAAGGAGGCAGCCGATGACGTCAGAAAGGCTCTCGAGTTAGTCGTCCGCCGAATTTGGCGGGACAAAATGAACGTCAATAGTCTATGTAATATTAATCATTAAAATGTAAAATAAAAAGGTGTTGGAACTTAAAGGCTTGTTTTCATCCATCCATCCACCCATCCATCCATCAACCCACCCACCCATCCACCCACCCATCCATCCACTCATCCATCCATCCATCCATCCATCTATCCATCCACCCATCCACCAACCCTTTCATCCACGATCCATGTAGCAATTTATCGTTTAATTAAATCCTAATGAAATCCAGTTCTTCCACGACGTGTGCCCGCCCGAGGCTACGATTTGTGCACAGAAGAACCATTATTCTTTATTATTATTATTATTATTATCAGCATCATCATCAACGGCATTCTTATTATAATATTATTATCTCTCCAATCGTATTCTAGGGTCATCTACCAAACCTGCCCGAACAAATTCGTGGTACCCCAGGGTAGGGCGGCGGACATCCGTGGCATCACCCCAGCCGGCGATAGCACGACCGGTGATACCACGGCCAGTCCTGAGCCCTCTCCGACTTCGTCAGATTCAGAAAGAACGCCCCCAAAACCCAGTTTCAAGATCAGTCTCCCTTGGAAGACCAAAACACCGAACTGCCAATCATCGCCTTTCTCGCCCCATCACGTGAAGGGCCAACTCATCCACAAGCACTCCTTCTTGAGGCAAAAATCGCAGGAGGACAGTAAGTCAAAGGTCACTGGTTCAACGAGTGCTGCCTTCTTTCCGTCTCCGCTCACCAAAATCCAGGAGGTCATTGGAAAGAGGAAAAACAAACTGTCGTTGAGAATCGTGAGGACTCTGCTATCTGTTTGTGATGAATAAACAATCCAACCCCTCGTCCTAGGGTTGTTCAACTGGGGCCTTCTGCGGTCCGTCCATCCTTCCCTTCCTTCACCCTTCATTCTCCGTTAAGCCATCCGTACTCGCTTGCGCCAATCATCTAATCATCTGGTCGTAAATAGCTTTCTATCATGCTAAGATTTATTCATAAAATAATAATTTCAACATTTAGAACGTTCCAAAAGAAGACGATGGCGACGAATTCAAAGACCTGAACATAAAGCCGATGTCGGCCAATGCCGAGAGAAAGATGAAGGAAACTTTGGACGAGATCGCCAAAATGAGGAACAACAATAGCCCCAAAAGTCCCACAACGAAACAGAACAAGGACAGTCCCTCGAATCCCAAAGCTTCTACGTCTTTTAAGTTCCCACAGAACCCCAAAAACAGCTCTTTGCCCCCGAGTCAAGAGAAGACCAGTTCCAGTTTGGCCGGCGGACAAAACAACGAAAGTCCGACGATTTCCATTAGTCGTGGAAAAGGCAGCAGCTCCACCAACTTCAACGACGCCACGGATTCGACGCAGATCCGATTTGAACGTCGACCGAGACGAGTCAGTCTTCATAGACTTTCTTCGGCTAGTTCCTCCAGCTCTCACAAGAGCTTCAGGGCGGATCCAAAGAGCCCGCGTCACTGCTGGAAGATCAAGACTAGGCTCAGTAGTAGGACCACTTCCGAAAGCGCCTCCATCAGACCTAGGGCTGCGAGCTTCGGCGGAATATGCTACCCCTATCTTTCGATGAAGTGGCAATCTCTGGAGCTCAAATCCCACAGAAAAAATTCCTACGACGATAAGTCAGTATTCGGGCAGCTTTTCGGCAACCCTCTGCTACGCCCTCAGAGGGCCAAGTATCGCAAACAGACTTCGTTGAACGAAGAATCTTCCACTGAATTCATCATTAAGTTCAAATCCATGACTCCATTCCAGAACGACTGCTTTAAAGTCAACGCGAAGAATAGTGATTTGTCTCCCAGTATTCTCAAAGGAGAAGATTTGAAGACAGCGAGTATTAACAACGTAGCCAAATGTCCCCAAGCAAATTCGCCACCACCAGCCCTTCCGCCCAGGGCGCCGATAAAACAGAAATCTAATCCGGGTCTCTCGGTAAGGGAGTCCATATTGAAAAAACGCCCGTTCCAAAACAGAGAATCGGCCATCATTCTCCACGACACACCTTCCAAAAGCCTTGAATTAGACAGCTGTTCGATGACCCTCAATCGTGACTCTTCTCGGGCACATTTTTCGAAGTCCGAGAAGCCCCGACACGACCATCCTGCAGTGTACGGCCCTCCGGGGTCAAATTACAAGCCCAAGGTTCAAATTTCCAACATCTCCTGTAAGTCCTACGACCAGATACCCAGGCAGCGGTCCAACTTGGCACTTCAACCCCTGGACTGGCATAGATTTTCTGCCGACGCATCGAGTTTCATGGCCCGGATGCGTCCTGGAAACTCTGGCAGCAGCTTCTCCAATTCGTCGTCAAGAGACGAAGACGACTCCACGATTTCCAATGCCTCGAGTGACTGTCAGCTGGATGAGTCGACTAGCTACGAGGACCTCATGGAGCAAGCTCTTGACTCTACCGCTAAACTGTAGGTTTGCTGTTCCGCTTGAGTAGAAAACTTTGCTATTCATTTGTCGTTCTGAATGCATTCCAATGAATAATCAAAATATTACGTAACTAGTGTTGGAAAGTGGTGAGAATCGCAAATGGAAAGTGATTGTTTCAAGAACCTTAGCTAAGTAACTTAAGTGGTCTCTTCCTTCCAACGATTTGTAATCGTTTGTCAGGGCACTTTGGCATTTCAGATGCCTCCATACAATTAGGTTTTATCAACGTCAGTTGAGATAATTGATTATAAAAAAAAAACTCAAAATCTTCGAATTCTTCCACGAATGTACTGAAAATTGGCAGCAGATCTACAATTAAATTCAGACAGATCGTTTCCTTTTGAAGTTCTTCTAAATTTCTTTGCCAGATTCTGAAGAAGTGTACTGAGCGTATTGCATTGCTTGCAACATTTGCCTAAGAAAGTGCCCAACCAGGCACTTTGAATTCCATTATAAACATATTTTAATAACATCTAACTATTCAATAAATAAACACTTAATGCGCCAACAATTCTCTGCCCTCTCGAATGTCATCATTAGTGTCATATCGAGCTATGTCTTCATTCCTCAAACATCATCAGCGACTCGAGACAGGTTTTCGTCGTCTCCGATGACCCCCCCGTTGTGAGGAGATTAGAACGACTTTAAGAGGTCAGCCACTCGGCACTCTCATTAAACCCAGCAGGTGACAAATTGATGCAGATCTTCGGGTCAAATATGCTTACTCTGGGATCAAGGAATATTTTTGTCTCTTTTTCTTTCTTCCTTTCTCTCTTTCTTTGCGATTCTCGGCTAAATTTGTCGAGTGCACTTCTGCGTTTCCCATTGTTTGTGGATCCTTCTAACGAAGTGGAAATAGTTTCGAAGTGAGATCTTTGAGGAAAATTCTCTTTGCCTTTCGCACATTTCTGTCGTAGTAGTACATTTCTGTGCATCGTTTGCATTATTAGGTAGTGTCAATAGGTGCTTAATTAATAACCAAAGTCACTGCTCCAATAAACGAAAAATGCCGGCACAGCAGTATCTTGGCTCTCGCGCCGAATCAATCGTACGACGAGGCACTATGAGAAAAACGATTCGAAAATCACAACTGATTTCGAATAAAAAAAGTCCACAAAATAAAATCCCTGACCCGACGTTATCAGGTACTTCTGAGCATTCAAAGCAAAGCTCGAGCGAACATACTTGACTGACGAGGCAAGAATTCGCCTCCGAACTCGTGATTTCTAACTGTATGAGCAATGTTCGTCGATAAACAGTCAACTCTTTTCTCTCTTTTACCTCTCCCTCTTTCTCTCTCTCTCTCTCTCTCTCTCTCTTGCTATCTGATTTCGTACGAAACAGGATAGGAAAATAACAATTTATTGCTGACCTGACGTCCTCAGATAAAAAAAAATGCGATTAGTAGAGTGTGACCATCCCAGGCAAAGGTTGAAATCAATCAACATCGTCAAGATATTGCAAATCTTATTTATTTGTTCCATTTCTTAACCAACCAACTTAACTGGGACTACGAACCGGTCTCAACTTAAAATAGCAGTGAGTCCCACAAACAACAGAATAACAATAACAAGTAACAAATTTTTGGAACGTGAAGGAAAAGTCCTATGCCCTGCGCCCCTCTGAGTGGTCGAAGGGATGTTTTCAAGCACTGATGAGAAAAAAAAATAATTTGTCAAATTCAGGGAGGATGAAGGGTTCCCTCTCCCGAAAAAAAGCTAAAATGAAGTCTTGGTGGAAATCATAGATGAAATTTCAGGTGGGAAATCATCATCATTTTTTCTATCCACTCCTTCGTGGTTCATCCTTCACCCCTACCCATTCTCTAAACATCCTCCACTCCCTAAACACCCACCCACCCCCCAAAAGAACCCCATCCTCTTCTCTTGAGAATGATCTCACGACTCGACAACAGCGACGACGACAACTTTCAAACGCCGGTCGGTCGGTCGATTTGCATACATCGTATTTCAACGGTACCTGGGTTTTAGTCAGAGAGCTTCCCAAACTTCGAACCACAAACCTTTTCTCTCGAGAGAGAGAGAGAGAGGAAAGAGAGAGAGAGAATTTCTACGGGGTTCTCGGCTGAGAAAGTTGCCGCCGACAATAAAAATCGCCCTTCCCTTAAAAATTCGGAAACAAACAAACGCGGGAAAAGAGTTCGATCTCATGATCAGAGAGAGAGAGACAGGGGGACAGGGGGGTTAGAGAGACGGGGGGGTGGTAGGGGGAGGATAGAGAGATAGAGTCAAAGAAAGAAAAGAAAGAAAGCTAGGATCTGTGATTGACGTGGCTAAACGGTTTGATTTGTTGCAGGAATGCCGACGGAGAGGATGCCAGGATTTCTTCTCGTGGGAGCAGAAACGAGGACTCGGGGGTGAGTGTTGACGAAAATTTCTTCTTCTTGTTTTGATTTCGTTTTTGTTTGTTTATGTATTTCCTTTCTTTCTTTCTATTTTCCTCCGTGCTTATGCGTACGTTGTCTCCGTGTTTGCTCGCACTAGAGACTCTAAGCGCGACCAGCCGAAGACGGCCAGACCCCCTCATGTTGCCTTTTCTGTTGACGCAGCTCCTCGGGCAAATAAGCCAAACGCTAACTGGTCGCAAATCATGTTTGAAATGCGTGCTCAGGCAAAAAGAATATTCCTCTTCTACGGTAATCTCTAATCCGACCGCACGACGACAGGTGATTTCCGAGAAAAACTGTTTGCAGTTCGGCGTCCCGAGTCGAAAGTCTGGCCTCTCAGCCGGCTCGAATTGGCGAAATTTTCAGTGCCTTTTCGATCCTGATTTCTGGTTTTCATTGGATTCCAATCATGGAAAGTGCGTCGGGTTCACAAAAAGCGCCGATCGCTCTCGTAGAGAAAGTGCTATTCGGTGTGAAATGCATCCGTGAATACTTTCGACGACATTTGCATCGATTTTCGCGGCCATTCTAAAACGTCGTCTGCCTAAAATGTCAACGTTTAATGCTCTGATTATTGTTCTATTTTCGACTTTTCGCTTGGAGTTTTAAAGACACATTTTCTTTTCCAACATTTCAGACTCCTCCACTCCAGGAATGTCACTGGATTCTTCCACAACAGAAGAAACATTCTATCGAAGGAAGCGACGGACCGATTCTGTCCCCGGTTTTAGTCGGACATTTTTGACTGCTCCTCTGAACCCATCCGTCCCTAGATGACATGTGGAAGTTCACTTTTAGTTCTTAGATTGTCTCTGTTTTACAGATATCTTTGTCGTTATCTGTGTTGTTGTCTTAACATAACACGACTTAATGATAATTCATACTGACAAAGACTGTCTCGACAATTCTTTACTGTTACTTCTCAGTTACCCACATTCACTTAGGCCTTATGTTGCTCTACTCCTTTCTTGTATCAGAATGGATGCTTTCGCAATATAGTTTATCCCATAGGGGGTCTTAAACCATTTCGTTGCGATCCGTCTGGGCAAATCCAGCTAATGATTTCCGGTTAATGAAAAGAGGTAGCGACCAGGCCTTTGAATATTGAATACCGTCAAAGCCGAATGATTTGTGAGGGGCTTTTAGACGCACTGCAGCTCAGGTGAGCTTGTCTATCTTTCTTTATTCTACTTCTTCTTATTCTTCTTAGTGCCTGGCTGTCATGTCTTCATGAATCGCTCAGAAGAAATTACTAAACTTTCAAGAATGCCATTGTAGAGTATTTGGAGACTTTGCAAACTGGCTCGGTTGATTGACGTCGCATTGTTCGCTGGTTCGTGTCGCTTCGGACCGCAGCAAACCGAGGATCGTAGTTACCTTGTTTTACAGAAGTCTCGCCACGCGTCTGCCATGCTTTCCAAGTATTTCAAGAAAAGAAAAAGTCGGCAAAATGCAAAAAAAAAAGACAGTGTGCCACGAATCTGAAATACTATTGAAAACTGAAAAACATCTCTAGGACAGACTGAGTGGACAGACAGACGAGAATCAAGATGGCTGCCAAAATGGCCACGCGTCCTGCTATTGAACTTAGTATGTACCACGTTGCGTTGTTTTTCGGCCAACTGCATTCCCGTGCCTTTGAAATATTGTCGTTTCGACTTCTGCTTTTCATCAACCGAGATATGTTTTTTTTGTTTTTGTTTTGATGATGAACTTTAGAATCTCTGCGAGACATGAAAGTCTTGCCAGAGTTTTTCAGAATTTTTAATGTTTACTCAAAAAAAAAACTAAATTAAATTAAAAACAAAACAAAATAGAAAAAAAAAACAATGGAGTACTTGTTTTTATATATATTCAAAAGCTAAACGTAACTTTAAAATCTCTGCGAGACATGAAAGTCTTGCCAGAGTTGTTCAGAATTTTTAATGTTTACTCAAAAAAAAAAACTAAATTAAATTAAAAACAAAACAAAATAGAAAAAAACAATGGAGTACTTGTTTATATATATATTCAAAAGCTAAACGTACCTTTCTCATAAATCGCCTAACAAAATTCTTCGCTAAATAAATCTTAGACACGATGCCTGGCGCGAGTGGGAATCTTAGGGGAGCTGGAGGAAAAAAATTGGAGGGGGGGTTTGTGCCCACGTGATACGCTTTGCGTGTAAAAGTAAAATGCGACTCTTAAATGTTCCTGAAAAGCATGACTTATAATGGTGAACGAGTGAAAAGCCAAGAAGAAGAGGATGAAGAAGAAGCGAGTATTTTGTCCGATTATGTTATGTTGAATATGTTTTCCATGAAGGCATGCAAAACAATTAATACAAACAAATATTGTATCGACAATAGTTGGACCGTATAGCTTTAAGTCGGGTAAGAAATATCAACAACCTGTCGGTCATTTAAAATTATTTTAAAATAATATAAAATATAATAAAATTATTTTTAAATAAATTTTTTAATTTAATTTAAGCTTTAAATCAATATTAATTCAGTAAGAAATATAAACAACTTGTCATTAAAAAAGATTTTTAAATCATTTAAAATCATTAATTAATAATAATTATAATTGATTACAATTACTTGGAAACAAAACAAAATCAAAAAAAATAAACAGAACTGAACTGGTATTGAACCTCTGGAACCTACTTGAAACAAAATTTAAACAAAGCTTTCCAGAGGAAAAGAAAGAAAGCAGAATAAGTCACAAAAAAAAATAAAATAATTAAAAACAAAATCGAAAAATAAAAAAACTGCCTTTGGACTTAAAACGAAAAGCAAGAGGGACCGCCCCTGGGCCATCCTTCCAACCCCCCCTAGTGACGCCACGCATTCAGAGTTTGCAGATGGCATTGTGAACCTCCGTGGCCACCAGGGCTGCCACGGTTATGCCCAGGGAGTCACTGGTGCAGGTGATGCTGGTGGCCAGTTCCTGGTCCTGCTTTTCCATCTGGATAGGAGAGAAGAGGAGAGAGGAGAGGGGGTAGGGGTCGTAAGGTTAAAGGAGATGGGAACGTGCCCATTCATTAGACCGGGACTATCTACTACAACCACTAGGACTATAATTCCAGCTAACGAATCTAACCAGGTTATATGTATATATATATATATATCTACGTAATAGTTAGTTATTTACTTATTAATAATTATTTACTGAGATAAATTACCTTAAACACTAATTATGAATAATAATTTTAAAACAAGCAACAATATTTACGCTAAAATGCAAGCGGCGCGCCACCTAGCGATCATTTGGTAATTTCGCAGCGAACCAAACGCAGGTCATCGGGTACATGACGCTCTGGCGACAGAAAAAGAAAAATTCTCAGTAAAATTGAAAGCCCTACTCACGTAGTTGAGTATGGAGTAAAAAGTATTGACGTAGGCCGCACCGCTGATCAAACCCTCGATGATGACGATGACGAAGATGATGAGGATGTACGGAATGTACCTGAAGAACACCTGGCAGAGGAGCACTACGCAGACACAGGCCTGAGGGGGTGGAAGGGGAATTTTGTTGAGAAAGGGGAGGAGATGGGTGGAAATGGAAATAGGTATTTTTAAGAATTTAATGAAATAAAAACAACTTTACTACTGATAATAAAATTCACTTTTTACAAGGAACGGATCGCTATGCAATGCTTCCGTGGTTTTTGAAAAATGGACATTCGAAACGCTTCGATTTTAATTCAATTTTAATTTAATTTGTATTTAATAAATTAATTTAAGTAATTTCTTTTCAAACTTTGTAAAAACACGAAAAGAACGAAAAGACTCACCTGGATCAGCGGAAAGATCCACGTCTTCCGGATGTGGACGAGGTTGACAGAGGACCTCGCTATGAAGGCACCCACCTGGTAGATGGCCAGGTACCTGGAAAGGGATGATGGTGATGACGATGACGATGATGGTGGTGGTAATGATGTTGATGATGATGTCGATAATGATGATGGGAAACTCACCATCTGTACTGTTCATGGAGTTCCAGCCAGGAGTTGTTGAACTGAAGGAGTTCGTACTGAAAATACAAGACGAGAGGTCACGGGGAGAGGTCGTCTCGAACGACGGAAAGGGAGTCGAATGACAGAAAGAGTTCAAATTTCATTCCCCGGGGGCCCGGGCACGTCGCGAGTTATGACAGTTCGCACGACCATCAAATTATTTTCAAATTAAAAAGAAAAAAACCCTCAAAAAAATTGTTTCGAGACGATGGAATGATTGTTAAAAAAAAAGAAAGAAGGTGTGGATCACTTACAAGAGCCTGGTTAATGAAGTATTCAATGAGGTAAACGAAGAATAGGGGCACCATGTACCTGGCCAGGGGCTGCATAAATTATAATAAATTATAAGGCAGCCACAGTGAGTGACATTAATTAAATATTAATGAACCGTACGTTATAATTTAATTCTACAGAATTTTTTGGATAAATTCATAAAACAGTGAAAGCAAAGTTCATAAAAATTGTGACCAACTCATTATAATTATACTAAAAAATGAACGAAATAATTTAATTCTACAGAATTTTTTGAATAAATTCATAAACTAAGAAAAAAGAAATTATTACTATTACAGAAATAGCAGTGGCCGACACATGCTTAGGATAAAAAAAAATCATTTGTCTGACCTTCAAAACCATGGCTTTCTCCCTGAATGACCTTCCACCCTTGAACTTGACCTCCTCCTCCTCCTCATCGTCTCCCCGGAACTTCTCCTCCCTCCGCTCCACCTCGTCGTCCTCGTCTGTCCGTCTGTTCCTTCTAATGCTGAAGGTGCGGTAGTGGTGGCGGATGTGGTGACTCAGAGAGGGGCTCTTGAGGAGACCGGGGCTTGGGTGGATGAGGAGGATGAAGTAGCTGCAGGGATGATGGGGGGGGGAGTAATTAAGTTGCAAATTATGTTTCGTTTAATACTAACAATAATTAGTATAATTATTATTATTACCATCATCTTCATCAACATCACCATCACTATTATAAATACTGTAGTTTAGTATTATTGTAATCACATAACATAAGATTAATTATATTAATTATAGTTAGTATTTGTCATTATTATTATTATTATTATTATCAACACCATTGTCATTATCATTACTAATATTATAAATTATCTGTCAAACCTGAAGGCCATGATCACTGGCACGATAGTCATTAGCAGCAGGGTGGTGCTGGCAGACACACCGAGGGCCAAGATGCCAGCGTAGGAGACCGTGGCCAGTACCCCGGCTGCCCCCGTGCCAGAGCTCCAGGTGGACACCATGTTCCTGAAGGAGGAGGATCGATGACGACGACGACGACGATGATGATGATGATGATAGTTTTAATGGAGCAATTATGCTGATCATCAGACTTGCAGATAGTAACAGCACAAACAGAGATTTGTGGACAACATTCTGTTTTTCAAGTACCAAGCCATTGTTAGCCAAGTGGGACCCTATGAGAAGCCCTAAGAGAGTCTTCAGTACTGGAGGCAGTATTTGATAGAGTACAACTTAAGTACGACTTAATCAAATTCTACCAACAGTACAGAAAGTCTGGCGAGTGAAATAAGTACAAAAAACCTACTCGATTCGATCTTCAATGATGACCATAACAACACAAACAAAACACAACTCACTTGTCAAAGTGTGACATGAGGCCGAGGTAGGTGGTCTCTCCGAGTCCAGCGGCAGCACTGGCACAGACGACACCTATGGAGAGAATTATTTTTATTATCATTATTATTATTTATTATAATTAATTAATTAATTAATTAATATTAATTAATTGACATTCTCTTCCTGGTGGGTAGTGCAATGGATTCGTTCCTCGTCTGAGTCTAATTGCAAATTAATTGCAAATAAATACAAATTCGGTAATTTAAAAATAAAATTGAAACAAAACGAATAAAAAAAAAACAAATGCAGAAAAACGAATTAAAATGACGGACAGACAGACTGACGGACCTATGATGCTGACGACGAAGTAGACGTTGGAACCCGAAGATACGAGGATGAAACTGGAGAGGGAAAAGATGATCACGAAGCAGACGCGGATTCTGGTCCGTGGATTGAAGGAGGGAAAAACATGGATGATTTGTCCATAACATGTCGCCATTATTATTATTATTATTATTATTATTATTATTATCATTATTATTATAATTATTATTATTATTATTATCATCATCATTATTATTATAATTATTATTATTATTGTTATTATTATTATTATAATTATTATTATTATTATTATCATCATTATTATTATTATTATTATTATAATTAATTAATTAATTTAAATGAAAGAACAAAATCACTAACAGGTAGGGCAGTCGTTGAAGAGCCACCGGTGCCAGGAGTTTTATGATCAGGGCTGGTAAGATGTCAGCCAATAGGATGACCTAGAGGTTAATGTTAATTAGGGTCATGCATATTAATGAGGTAGCATCAGGGCCATCCGTCCGTCCATTCCTTCATTGATCCATCGAGTCATTCATTCATCCACCCGCCCACATATCTATCCATCCATTCATCCATCCATCCATCCATCAACCCAGTCATCCACCCATCTTACCCCAGTGCCCATGGGGTTGCAATGTTCTATGAGTCTGCCGGTCCTGTTCTCGGCCGTGACGTTCGTCATCTGTGTCGCGAGGTCACGTCGAGGTTAGAACGATGACGGTAGCTTAATTAGAGTAAAACATGCACATAAATTTGCATACATTAGCAGGAGTCAAGATGTCGTGGGCACTGGAGAGCATGACCATGTAGGCAAAGTTGTTGGTCAGGCCTAGGATCCTGCGAGGTCCATTATAATATTATAATGAAGGGTATGTTAATTATTCATGTTCGTGAACGAGTCGAGCGAACGACAGAGCGAATGGAAATGTCATAAATAAATAATAATTATGAATTAATCAGTTAAATGGTAGTTTAATTCATTTATTGTAACAGTGTAAAAAGACAACCATAATAATAATAATAATAATATTAATAAAAATAATAATAACAATAACCAAAATATATTACAAGATGACACCACAATAACAAAAACATTCATTCTACCCAAACAACAACTACAACAGCAACAACAACAGAAATAAATAATATTATTATTAATAATAATATAATAAAAACAGAATCGTTGTGATTATAATTTCAAATGAAGCAAATCAACCAAGGAATGTCATTACCAAGTGCAAGGCCATAAAAACTGGCAACAGAAAGGACAAAAGCTCTGCAATGAGACAGTGATTCACAATTGTGCCTTTGCAAGAGGCACCGAATTGACAATGCATGGCCAGTGAATCGACAATGCACTACCGGTGCATTGGCAATGCATGGCCAGTGATTTGACAATTCACACCCTGTGCATTGGCAATGCTTCGACCATGGCAGAGCCCGCTTTCGGCCAAATAAGGCAGAGGTGCATGAATGCAAGAAAGACAGAAAAAAAAAACAAAAAACAAAAAAAAACAAATCGAATGAAACTGACGAGCAGCAGATGTAAAATGTTTCTTAAACTTTGAATCTCAAGAAAGCCCATCATCATCATCATCATCATCGTTGTTGTTGTTTTGGATTTTGATGACTTGAACTGGGGAATCATTCCCGGGTGGCACTGACGCGACCTCGAAGCACCTTCCACGATTAAAATCCACTCAAGGGTAGCTTACCCTCGACAAAGAACAGTAGCGGGTGCCCCCAACCCACGCCCACCCTTCTCGTCTTTCTCCCCATGCCAACATTGATTTTTGTTGAATTGATCTTTGAGGATTTTTTTTATTTGGCTGAGAAATGACGTCGAAAAGCAAAGAAATATTGCAAGAACAATTTAGGATGCAAAACTAATGGGTTTTTTATTTTGCTATACATCCTGTTGGAGGCTGAAAACAGTTGCCATGGTGACGATTGTAATTACTTTGAGGAGGTGATGATTATGATGATGATGACGATGGAGGTGGTTGTCATTTGATTGGGGATTTTTTTCTTTAAATTCTGATGATGTTAGCCGTGACTTTAGATGATAAACGTGATATACAATCATAACAACATACAACAACAACAACGTATGTATGTATAAACAAAAATATTACATAGTAACATATTTTCAGCCCTTGTGTTCAGCCAGGATTACCTTAACACTTCCATCCATCCAACCATCCATCAATCACTCATCACCCTCATCAGGTACCTCCCCATCCATGCCCTCAAAACCCCCATACCCAAGGTCAACTCACCAGAATCCAATGAGGTTCCTGATCTCCTCCGGTGACCTCTTTGCCTTTGGCACGAGAGCATCTGGAAGCGAAAAAAGAGGATTTGAAACTCTGATTTTAACTCAATTTTTGGGTGGGTGGGAGCGGAATGGGTGTAGAGAGATGACGACGAGACGAGGAAGGGGAACGAGAGAGTGAGGGTTGGATGGATGAATAAAACTTCAATAATCCCTCGATCGAGTGGGTCGATCCAGTCGACCTTAAAGACGACTTGAACTTTTGAATGGAGGGGTTCGGATCGCCGTGGGGACTCGGTTCGGGGAACAGCAATTTCGAGTTGCAATGATGCCTTTTCAGAGAATGCCAGTCATTCGCATTTGATCCTTTTTAATTGCTGGTAATTACTTAAGTCGTTCTCGACTCAAACCACGGCCAAAAAATCGTGCCGATCTGCAGACCTGCACTTTTGATTAATCTGGTAACCGGATGCATTGAAGCATGAATACATGGATGGATGGATGGATGGATGGATGGACGGATGAACGAATGAATGCAGGGGCAAACGGATGCATTGATACGTGAATGCGCCAACAAAGAAATGCATCGACTCCACAGACGTCCTCCAAAAGTACTTCCCGAAGGTGCTTCTCGAAAGGAGGTCGGGCGATCAGAATTACGCACAATTACGCACGATTTTCGGATTACAATTGCTTTACGCGTAATTATACTTTACGATTACCACGGGAACGATTATGAATTTTAAAGTCGCGAATTGCAAATATTGCTGGGGGCGTTCTTGGCACGTGACACATTGCCCTGAAGGAAACGTGAAGATATATTTGTTCTCATCATCATCATCATCGTCACTTTCCTCATCATCATCATCATCATCATCGTCATCATCATCATCGTCGTCATCTTCATCACCAACACAATCGCCTCCACTATCCTTAATAATTATATCGCTTATAATGCTTGACATTTATTTCAAAATATTGAGAAAAATTTATCCAAGTATGATTATCGTGATTTTTAATGTGATGTTGCTGCTGCTGATGATGATGATGGTGGTGGTGAGTTTAAATATAATTTTAAATTACATTTAATATTAAATATAATTTTAAATTACATTTAATATTAAATATAATTTTAAATATTAAAAAATAATATTGAATATAATTTTAATTAAACATAATCATAAATGTCCAACATCCTGCAACAAAACGCCTGACTTTGATTCAACGTTTTCAAGTCAAAAGGATGTTTGTTTGAAAACGCGTTTCAAGGCAACTTGAAATTGCACAAATTTAACGTTTAATGTTCAATTAAAAAGAATTCAAAGATTAAATTTAATTAATTATCAATTAAAAAGAATTCAAAGATTAAATTTAATTAATTATCTTTTCCACGAATTTGCATCAAAAAGCTTGAAAGTGTTGCAAGCCATGCAATTACCAAATATGATTGCAATTAATCCATTAAATATTATTATTATTATTATTATTATTATTATTATTATTATTATTATTATTATTATTATTATTATTGTTATTATTATTATTGTTATTATTATTATTGTTATTATTATTGTTATTATTATTATTATTGTTGTTGTTGTTGCTTTTGTAATTATCGTTATCATTAATTGTTGTTAACTTAAAGGAAGCAGAAAGCTTCAAAGTAGTGCTTAATTGCGCAACCACTTGCAAGCACCTCATTGATATTCATCAGACTTCATCTTCATCTGACCTGTTAGGGTGATTAAATAATAATTGTATTAATGCAGTACAAGGTTAGGTTGTTGGTGTTGTTGTTGTTGGTGTTTGAAAAAAACATTCTCAACTTGTAAGCATTCCCCTAAAGTTTATTCTTAGAAATTCAACTGCTGTATGCAGTTAGGGATGAATTATTTCTCTGCTTGTTGTAGGAATTTCTTACCACAAAATCTTTTAAAGAATAGCCAAAGAGGTGTTGGTTGAGAAAAATCAACTTGTAATCATGTTTCGCAAATCACAATTTCAGTCAATACTTTGCAAGGTACAATATTTTCAAAAGCCACAAAACAAATACAGATAAAGAAGAAACCTCATTCCCCTGAAGTGTATTATTTTTTTCTTTTTGCCTGAAACATCATTCAAACTACGCTTCAAATTCTCAATGAAGCCACTCCCCAGAAAACCGAACATGAAATTGGTGTAAAACAAACAAACAAACAGACAAACAAACAAAAAATAGCTGCACAAACCAATTTCTTCGTTCTGCATCCTCAGAATGAAAGCAAAATCTCAATTCCTGACCAAACAACTCAACAAAACGACAACAAAAACTCTGCTCAGAACCCAAGCAACCCTCACAACGACATCATATCGTAACAGATGAACAGCCTCTGTTTTCGTTTCGCAGATGATATTTTTGCCGGCGGGGCGTGGCTTATCACGAGTTTATGAATCAGAGAAAATTTTATTTCTAATTTTTCCTCTTGGAATTCTTGTAGTTTTTTTTAAAGTTAATTTTTTAAATTTTATTTTAGAATAACTTTATATTAAATTAGTTTTTATATCGTCATGTGAAGTGACAATTCAACTGGCGACCGAAAATCGTGGATTGAACTTCGTTCGCTCTCGGTTCAAATCTGAAAAATAATGAAGAATAAAAATAGATTAAAAATATTTTAAAGAAATATTGTTTAAATATTCATAAAATTTTATTTTGAAAATATGTCATCTACGAAATGAGGCTTCAAAACACGCTGTTTGCAGTCACAACTACGCATCAGAGGTAAATTCCCCTGCAATGGCTGTACACAGTTAGAGATGTCTTATTTCTCTGCTTGTTGTTGGAATTTCTTACCACAAAATCTTTTAAAGAATAGACAAAGAGGTATTGTTTGAGTAAAATCATTCCTCTCAGTTAAAAGTATTTTCAAATAACATCCAAAAATATTCTGAAATCATTCTTTTAAAAATACTTTCATAAATATCTTCATAAATCTCCATTCCAAATGAATCCGATAAAAAAAAAATATAACTAATTCTTATGTCCTCAACTTGTAAATTATTCAAGCCTGATGCCCGCTCTGAAAGGTTTTTCTACGCACGCAAAAACACACAGTCTGTTGGAACCAGTCCTATATTGCACATCCCTCGTCTGGTATGCTCTGCTCTCCCGCATAAAACGGATATCGTCTGCCCGAGATCCACGTCTAAATGTGATCTCCGGATCGACTTATCCAGTTAGGTAGTGTATTTTCCAAATTTTCTAGCAATAAATTCCGCCGAATATTCCGATAATATTGATTATTTATAAACAAAACAACAGTAAATTGCCTCTTTGTTAATGTAATTTCTTTTCTGCACAAGTAGTCTTCAAAATAGTCAAAAATTTGAAGTGAAGATTTCTAACCTCGAGAAAAACTCACAATCTTTTCAAATCCACGCTGGCTCCCAGAAACATGACCTTACTGATCCACTGACCGGCAGTACACCCACCCATCACCCAGCCCCGCTCCCCATCTTTCTGCCGAGAGCACCGACCATGGACCCGCCCTCAGAAGAGCTGGTGGCCCGGTGGCTATCCGGGCTCGGCATGCCGGAGTACCTCCAGTCGTTCGTCGATAACGGATACGACGACCTTGTCGTCTGCCGGGAAATAGGAGCAGACGACTTGGACGCCATCGGTGTCACGCTGGAAACTGACAGGGCGGTCATCCTGGAAGCTGTTGACAAGTTGAGGTCGAAAGATCGTCTCTACACGGAGCTGGAACCGGATTTCTTTCCACTGCCGACCTTCGACGCATACCTGGTGGAAAGATCCGCTTCGTTCCTCCTGGAAAAGTTCAACTACACGACAGAAGCGG
>CM067532.1:9703679-9706179 GCA_034509925.1 Hirudinaria manillensis | reverse complement strand
ACCAGGTAAACAGCTACAGATGCAAGACGGTTGGTTTGTATAAGTCAAAGTCGTCATCGCCATTACTACTATCACCACCAACGTCATCATCATCATCGTCGTCAACACCACTAGAATTGTCATCACCATCATCATCTTCATCATCACCATCACCAGAATCATCATCATCATCATCATCATCCTCTTTCCAGCCGAGCAACAATCGCGACAACATCCAGCAACAACACATGGCCAAATCCAGATCGATGGACGAACAGAATCTCGTTCAGAATCAACATCATCATCATCACCATCATCATCGTCACCGTCATCATCATCATCAACAACAACATCGTGACCTGCGTTGTCATGAAGACCGTTCAGCAACGACGTCGTCTTCGTCGCCTTTCGCAACGAGGAAATTCGAGCACCTGCCACCACTTCCGCTTCTGCCGGTTCACGATCGAAATCGAAACCAGGCGGAATTCCCACTCCCGCCATCTTCCGGGAAAACGCAGAAGTCTTCTCCGCCTCCACTTCCTCCTCCGTCGGCCATCATCGGTTCTCTGTCGGCAGAGCGCCTTCATCCGAGTCGCGACCGTCATCGATACCGAAACGATGGAGAGGAAGACGACAACGGCGATGGTGATGACGACGACGACGACGATGATGACAATGGCGATGACGCTAGGCGCATGTCTGCAAATTATCATCCGCCGGATGTTTTGGCCGGCCATCCTACCTATCATAATTACCGTCGTCTCTATCGGCACCACAACCACCATCATCATCATCATCATCCTCACCAACATCATCCTCTTCCTCATCTTCATCCTCATCGTCATTACCTCCAGCAACTGCATCACATTCATCGTCATGATGACGATGACGTCGGCTATCGATGTCCGCTATGTTCGGTGCGTAAATCGAGGAGCCTCCACTTGGCCGCGCCCAGAGGAGAAGGGTCTCCCCACGCTCCCCACTCACCCCACTCGAGGGCTTGGGTGGAGTGGGACTCCTCTGAAGAACTGAAGACGCTCAAGTTTCTCAAGCAATGTACTGCCGAAAGATTAAAGGTAGGAAATGCTCGACAGTTCTAATTGTGGGATGATGACGACGACGACGACGACGTCGAGGTCAATCTTGATGATAATGATGATGATGATGATGACGATGATGATGATGATGAATAGCTTGTCTTGCTTATTCATGTGTCGACATTGTTTATATAGCGCTTACAAACGCAACAAGACGTAGATTAACTCCGACGTGTTGATTACAACAACAACAACATCATAGTAACACCATACCATACCATATCAATTCCAGTCTCCTTGCATGAGGATGCTACGAGCCCAAGACGAACGGACTCCACCGGCGCTTCTCGGCGACATCGACTTCCAGCGACAGGCTACACCCGACTGCTTGCCACCGGCCTATCAGAGACTGGCGTTCAACCCTCACTTTGCTTTCCACTCTCTCTACCAGCAGTATCATTATCATCATCATCGACGCCAGCATTCGCTGCCGTCGTCGTCGTCATCCTCTTGCGATGGTTGGACAGACGTCAAGAGCGACACGAGGTCATTCCAAGGTCAGGGATCAGGCACAATGGTTGATCTCTTCAAGAGAATTGGACTCCAGGTAATGAATTATTATTATTCTTATTGTTATTATTATTGTTATTATTATTATTATTATTATTATTATCTATCAATTATTATAAATAAGTATTAATAAATAAATACACAATCTTAATCGATTCTGCTCGTAATTTAAAAATTAATGGAAATACATTTTATACCTGCCATCGGGCGTTTCCATGGAAATCATGTTCACGACATAATTTCAGTTCGCACCTTTGAATTGCTTGCACCCATTTGACCTTCCCCCGTCTCGTGCCTAATCGGATTACAGTTTTCCTGAATTATTACGAATTACATTCAGTCCATCTTTAATCCATCCATCCATCCATCCATCCGTCCGTCCATCTATTCATCCATCCGTCCGTCCGACAGCATCTGACGGAAAAGTTTCTTGCCGGGGGTAAAAGCACCCTGGATGACCTGATGGAATTGAAAGGCGATGACCTCACTAGGCTCGGGGTCAAGGACGAAATGGACAGGGTCAAGCTGTTAACGGTGGCTCAGTTCATGCTCGATTGTCATCAGTATTTCGGTAGACATTATTTTGACAATTAGATATTTATTAGTTTTTAATAACCAAATAATAATAATAATAATAATAAATCGTAAATCCTTTTTAATTGATGTAAATGTACAATTATTTAAAAATATAATTAGTTTTATCTGTAATCTTCATTACGTAATATTGTTGCATAAAGTGTTGCATATTTAAAAATTTTTTGACCTACTTTATTCTGATAGGCTCAGTTCAAACTGTCAGGAGCCAATCACCGGCCGTCGCGCAATCACGTGATGTCTCCAGCCAAACTGCCAACGGAATTGAAAGAAGTTAAGATGGCGTCGAATGAATTTAAGTTCCAGAAATCAACGAGAAA
>CM067532.1:9661179-9698679 GCA_034509925.1 Hirudinaria manillensis | reverse complement strand
CAGTACCCCCAAGATCCAGCAACAAATATTACTGAATTAGAACAACAAATTAAAAGTAGATTGCTTGAAAATAAACACTTGGATTTCAATAATAGGCCAAAGCTTAACAAAGTAAGAATATGCAAGGATACCTTAGAAAAGATAAAGGCAGCTAATGAGATCTTATCCAAAATGATAAGTGGTAGGCAACTTAATATAAGCGAAATTAATGATTTAATCTATTGCTCAGCCAGTGTCATAGCTGGAGTGCAGAAACCACGAGATGGCCCCGTCGGAAGGAAAGAACCTGCATGGAAAGTACGGATCATCAATAAAGTAGAACAGTACAGGAAGGATTTATCAATTATAAGTGAAATAAAAAAGGGTGTGGCAACAAAGAGGGTTCACAATAAGGCTAAACACCTCTTCAAAGACGAAAGTAAGTCCCTAGAAGAGAAGGAGCAAGACATTAAGATGAAATTGCAGGCTACTGCCCAAAGGTTAAAGAGATACTGTAAAAGAAATGATGGGTACCATCAAAATAAGCTTTTCCAGGAGGATGCAAAGAAGTTTTACCGTCATTTATGTAAACGAAAAGAAGCAATTAGTGACCCACCCTCTGCAGAGAAAATTGAAGAATTTTGGAGAGGAATTCTTGAGAATGAAATTGTGCACAACACTGAAGCTGCTTGGGTAAGAGATGAGGAAATTGCATTTAGGAATGTGGTTACAGAAGAATGGAAAGAATTTAAAATAAGTGAAATTCAGGAAGTTATTAAAAAATCTTCAAATTGGAAATCCCCAGGCCCTGACAATATACAAAATTTCTGGATTAAACGTTTTACCTCTCTCCATAGTATACTTACAATAGCTTTTAATGATTTGATTAATAACCCAGAAAATATACCATCCTGGCTAACCTCCGGTATAACTTTTCTCCTCTCAAAAGGTGCAAACCAACACAATCCCAAAAATTACCGACCTATAACCTGTCTTCCCACCTTATATAAATTGCTGACCTCTGCAATATCAAACCGACTATACACACACCTTGATAAGAACAACATTCTCCCTATAGAACAGAAAGGCTGTCAACGAGGGTCAAGAGGTTGTAAAGACCAGTTGCTTATAAACAAGATGATTGTAAGCACTGCCAAAAGAATGAAGAGGAATTTAGCAGTGGCATGGATTGATTATAAGAAGGCATTCGATAGTGTCCCTCATTCTTGGATTTTGGCGTCAATGAAGATGTATGGAGTCCCTGCTAGAATCACCGGTTTCATGGAATGCTCGATGAAAGAATGGAAAACCGAACTTATGCTGTGTCATCAGTTAGGTTGCATAAAAACCAATAGAATAAGCATTAAGAGAGGAATCTTCCAAGGTGACTCTCTCTCACCCCTCCTTTTCTGTTTGGCTTTAGTACCCTTATCAAATATGCTAAATAAATTAAAATTAGGATATGAAATAGAACCAAAAGAACAAATATCTCATTTACTTTACATGGATGATCTAAAAATATTTACTAAAACAGAAACCCAACTTAACAAGGCCCTAACCACAGTCAAAACGTTTACTGATGACATTTGCATGGAGTTCGGTTTAGACAAGTGTGCCGTAGCTATAATGAAGAGAGGCAAGCAGATCAAAAGCCGAAACATGCCATTTGACGATCACAATTCAATTCAGAGTCTTAACGAAGAGGAGGCGTACAAATATCTTGGAATCGATGAGAATGGTGACATTAAACATCCTGAAATGAAGGAAAAAATAGCCAGAGAGTATTACCGTCGGGTGCGTCTCATTCTCAAGTCAGAGTTAAATTCCAAGAACAAGTTATCGGCAATTAATGCTTTGGCAATTCCAGTGCTCACCTATAGCTTTGGCATAATTGATTGGAGAAAGTCTGAAATCGACAAAATGGATCGCAAGACACGAAAGTTGCTGACGATGCATGGACTTCATCACCCAAAAGGAGATGTCAGTCGACTCTACATTAAAAGACGCAATGGAGGCCGGGGACTTATCCAACTGATGTCTGCCTACAGCTGTTCCATGGTTAACTTGAGTGATTATATTGAACAGGGCAAAGACAGGCTCTGTAGTCTTGTCAAAAAGCATGAAGCAGGGAAGGCAAAATATTCTCTCCTTAAGGAAGCAAAGACAATTAAAAATAAATATCTGTCTTTGCCCACTGTTCAAACATCTGTGAAAGAAATGTTAAAGGACAACATGGAGAAGGAGAGAATAAATGAATTGAGGGAAAAGCCCATGCATGGACAATTCTTTTGTAACTTAGAAAAGAATTGGGTGGACAAAGAAGCAAGCTGTGCTTGGTTAAGAAGCGCTGGGCTCAAAGGCGAAACTGAAAGTTTAATCATGGCAGCTCAAGACCAGACACTAAACACACGTTACCATCAACGCATGATATTGAAGCAGAAGATAGATGGCAATTGCAGGATCTGTGGCAAGGCCCAAGAAACGATAAGCCACATAACGTCGGGGTGCACTGTGTTAGCAGCAACTGAATATTTGCACCGACATAATAAGGTGGCCAGTTACATCCACTGGGTTGTATGCCGTGAGCTAGGATGGGAAGTTCCAAAGAAATGGTACGAGCACACGCCCCAAAGTGTGACGAATATAAAAGATTACACCATTCTATGGGACTATGCAATTATCACGGACAGGAAAATATTGGCCAACAGACCTGACATTGTCATCCATGACAGGAGATCCAAGTCTTGCCTGCTAATCGATGTTTCAGTCCCGGATGATAAGAACATCGCGCTCAAAGAAGCTGAAAAAATTAGCAAATACAAGGACCTGGAGATTGAAATCAACCGGATGTGGAAAGTGAAGTCTAAAGTCGTTCCGGTAATTGTAGGAGCGCTCGGAACGCTAAGAAAAGACTTTACAAAGTATGTAGAGTTGATACCAGGACGACCAAAGACTTCGGAGATTCAGAAGATCTCCTTACTGGGCACTGCCCACATTCTTCGGAAAGTTCTTGGATGAATTGCTGAGAGCACTGGTAGTGCTCAGCATTCATTCATCACCGGCTGTGAGACCGAGAAGAAGCAGGAAAAATGTGTATAATAATAATAATAATAATAATAATAATAATAATAATAATAATAATAAAATATAACAACAACAAACTGAGACAAGGGGAAGGGTGCAGCGGGGCAGTAAAAATGCACTCGTAAATGTAATCCTGACTTTCCAGCGACCGATTGAAAGGAAAATAAAATAAAAATATTTTAAAAATAAAAACAAAAATAATTTTAAAAATATTTAAATAAAATTTCAGATGGAAATGTGTGACATTAAATGGAATAATTTTGGAAGATTTTAAAAATGTTTTCACCATTAAAATTAAAAATTATTAAAAATCATTAAAAATATTAAAAAACAAAATTCGAAACAAAAATTTTTTTTTTGCGAGGAAAAGACAGAAACAAACCGGAAGTGAACAAAGACATAAATAATTTTAAACGAACATATTTTGTCGTAATTTTTGCCATAATTTCCGAGGAATTCGTAAAAAAATTCGAATTAATGAAACAAAAATGGTCCTTATATTAGATGCCCTACTCGTGTATAATTTCATGGAATGTTCGGAATGAAAATGGAGTTTATTATCATTTATTTAATAATTATAACGCATAAATATTATTATTATTAATATTAATATAATGATTATATCAAATATATTATCGATGTACAAATATAATAATAATATCATGTCTATAATAATAATAATAATAATAATAATAATAATAATAATAATAACAATGACGATTATAAATAATTTAAAATGCAATAATAAACGTTTTAATAATTACCTTTTAGAGTTACAGGACGAGGTCCAATAATACCTGGTAGGGTCGTGAACGATAATCCACGGTATAAACAACGGAGGAGAATTCGGTTTTATGTGTCTATGGTCGTCTGGATTGTTCTCAGGTTCTATGCTTTCAGGTTTTAAAATCTAATTTATTGGGATTTTAATTTTTAAACATATTTTTAAAAAGTTTTGTTTAAAACAAGCGAAAATGAATGTGGTCTGGTTAGTAATGATAATGATAATGATAATGATGATTATGATGATGATGATGATGACGACGACGACGATGATGATGACGATGACGATGACGATGACGACGACGACGACAATGACGATGACGATGACGATGACGATGACGATGACGACGACGACGACGACGATGACGATGATGATGATGATGATGATGATGATGATGATTACTGGCTTTTGAAATACGACTATTACCTCGCTTAATAGTGACTCAGAAAGGACTGGAGGGTGATGTGATGAGTCATCACGAGGCACTGACCTGACCTGAACCCTTTCGACCAAGTGGTCATCATCTTCCTTACATCAAACCTCTCTGTCCGATGATGGACCCCCCCCCCCAGCAGAACACCTCCCACCCCCCCCACCCCCCCCAAAAAAAAAAAACTCCTCATCTCTCATCCACCACCTCTTCTTCCTCTTTCTTACTTTCTCTCTCTCTCACTTTACATCCCTCTGGTCTATCACCGTCATCGTCATCATCACCGTCGTCGTCATCGTTCTCATCATTATCACCGTCGTCGTCGTCATCATCATCATTACCGGTGGAATTTAAGCCGATGTGAAAATTTGTGGTGTTAATTCCCGCACTTGGAAATCATGAATTATTTGCATCCTGAGAAAATGACGAGATGAAGATGACGACGACGATGATGACGATGACGACGACGATGATGACGACGATGACGATGATGATGACGATGGTAATGATCTCGGTGATGACGTCCTGGATGACGTCGACGATGACGTTCGTAAAATTGATTTCGGTCGAGTGTCGTCTGACGATAATCGAATCAAAAACTGCAAAGATTGATTTAAAACCATTTTCGTATTAATTGGGAAATAATTATTTCTTAGGAGACAATCGCTTCAAGCTGGTCGTGATGATGATTCCGACGATGACGACGACGACGACGATGATGATGACGATGATGATGGTGATGATGATGATGACGATGACGATGACGATGATGACGACGACGATGATGATGACGACGATGACGACGATGATGATGATGACCATCTTTTGACAGTTCCAGGACAAAGTAATAGTGCTCTAGATTCAATTCAATATCAGATAAACTTTGTAAATCATTTATTAAAAAATTATTATTATTATTTTTCCATTTATACTCGAATTTCAAATTAATTGATTTTTAAATTGATTTTAAAATTAATTTTAAAATTAATTTTTATATTTATTTTTAAATTCATTTTTAAATTTATTTTTATATTCATTTTTAAATTCATTTTTATATTTATTTATAAATTGATTTTAAAAATTTATTTTTTATATATATTTTTTTTAAATTAATTATTTTTAAATTAATTTATTTAAAATGAATATTCAACAGCTAAAATGAAAGCATTTTGAAATCACGACAAAAGTGGCGATAATTTCGTCTCGAGAGGAAAAAGCAAAAAAAAAAAAAATTATTTTCTTGAAAATTTCTGGAAAATAATTTCAACCCTCAAACACGCAACTGTTCAAGTTGATGTCGACATTTTGGAATAAATAAATAAAATAAATTTTATTATTATTTATTATTATTATTATTATAAATTTTATTATTATTTATTATTATTATAAATTTTATTATTATTTATTATTATAATAAATTTTATTATTATTTATTATTATTATAAATTTTATTATTATTTATTTTATTTTTATTTTTTTAAAATTTAAAAAACGTTTTTTATTCTTCTTCTTCGGCGAACCACATGCACTTCCGGTCTCCATGTTGAAATTTGTAAACTCGGTCTTGCTTTTTAATTTGCAACTTATTCAAACCTGAGTCACGTGACCAATGATTAGAAGAGATCGGGATGAGAATGATGACGATGGTTATGGTGACGATGATGATAGTGATGATGATGATGAAGGTGATTGTGATGATGATGGTGATGATGAAGATGATGGTGATAGTGATGATGGTGATGATGGTGGTGATAGTGATGATGATTAATTTTGATATTTCGCAAACATCATCATTATGTTCTTTTTCATTGTCACCACCACCACCATCATCGTCGTCGTCGTCATCATCATCACTCCACGAGCCTCAGGCTCCGTTCCACGCCATATTTACATTTTTTTTTTCAACAACAAAGAAAGTTTATTAATAAGCCCCGCCCAGCAGGGCGACTCTGGCCAGTGCGGTGGCGATTTATTAGGTCAAGCGCTGACCCAGTTCAGCCCCGGTGCAATTGTCGACCGGCCATATTTATTGCCCGAGCCGTACACCCCCTGGCCGCGGGACGATCCATTTCGGAGGCCCTACTATGGTTAGCTGGCATCCCCTCTCATAATAATGGTTCATGCAGATTTTCAACTTGAAAGGTGTGGCATTAGTCCTATCGCGAAGCTCGACAGTGATGGCCGAGTGGACTATGCTAATGTGACGATACCGATGACAACGACGACGATGATGACAATGATGATGATGACGACGATGATGATGACAGTGATGATGATGACGACGATGATGATGACAATGATGATGATGACGACGACGACGATGATGATGATTGTTAGGTTCACAAGAATTAAACAATTGAATACTGAAAACGTTATTAATCAACGGAAATTATTATTATTATTATTATTATTATTATTATTATTATTATTATTGTTGTTGTTATTATTATTTAACAATTTGAATCAATTGATTAATTCACATTACAATTTTGTAAACAAAGCGACGTCATATGTTTGAATTTCAACTGGTACTTTTTTCTCCAAAGATGCAATCTTGACCTACTCAAATATCGTCCAATCATCCATGATTTATTGTTTGTCGTTGTTGCTGTTGTTGGTGACATTATTATTATTATTATTATTATTATTATTATTATTATTATTATTATTATTATTATTATTATTATTATTATTATTATTATTATTATTATTATTATTATTATTATTATTATTATTATTATTATTATTATTACTTTTATTATTATTATTATTATTATTATTATTATTATCATCATCATCATCATTATTATTATTATTATTATTATTATTATTATTATCATTATTATTATTATTATTACTTTTATTATTATTATTATTATTATTATTATTATTATTATTATTATCATCATCATCATCATCATTATTATTATTATTATTATTATTATTATTATTATTATTATTATTATTATTATTATTATTATTATTATTATTATCATTATTATTCAAAGTTTGACACAATTAATTTGACCAATCAGACGTCAGTGTTGCTGGAACCAATGGGCATCCAGCATGCTTATCATGACCTCTATGTATGGCATGCAATGATATGAAGGGTTGGGTCATATAAAAGAACAGAACGAATGAAAGTCGGACTGAGAATTTACTGTAAAATCGGCTGTAACTTGTAACCAGCTTGGTTGTAATCTTCCTGTAATCGGTGTAATTTATGGTATAATTTTACCATATTTAACTTTAAATGCCGATATTTACGTTCGTAAATATAGATAAAAACAGATAAAAAATAAAAATAATAATAATTAATATTATTATAATAATAATATATAATAATAATAATTGTTATTATTATTCCGAAGTGCGGATGAAATTCCATTTTAAGTAACGAATTGAAAATTGAATTTAACAAAAAAAAACCTTCAAAGTTCATTGCGTGCAATCTTCGATCATGACGACGGACACAGGCGGCGACAAGCAGCGACTCTTACGGCTACGACTTCCTGTCGTCGACGTCATCCTGATGATGATGATGATGATGATGACGACGATGCTTCCGGTGACGTCATCTTCGTCGTCATCACTCAAAGTGTTTTCTCAACTCGACCTTGCCCAGGCCAAAGATAGGGCAGGTAAGTGATGATGATGATGATGACGACGATGATGATGATGATAATGATAGCGGTGATGGTTGGTGACAGTAAAGGTGATGACGACGACGATGATGATGACGACGACGACGATGGCCCGTGACTTGGCAACACAAAGAGACCGATGACGACGTCGACTCGACTTTCGTTTGAAACGAATCGTCGTCATCATGACGTGATCCACTCGGGAGGAGGTGGAATTACTCGTGACGTCACTCGTGGACGACGACGATGACGATGGTGATGACGATGGTGATGACGAGGATGATGATGAAGATGACGATGGTGATGACGAGGATGATGATGAAGATGACGATGGTGATGACGACGACAACAACAACAGCGGTAATAACGACAACGACAACGACCATAACTGGCCAGTCCCGAGATCCGGCCATAAAGTGTACACTTAAAAATCTTCCTCCCGAGACGAACTAATCCGTGGTGTATTCCTGGTGTCGGTAGGAATTCGTAAAAAG
This sequence comes from Hirudinaria manillensis, assembly GCA_034509925.1. NCBI lineage: Eukaryota > Metazoa > Annelida > Clitellata > Hirudinida > Hirudinidae > Hirudinaria > Hirudinaria manillensis. The sequence continues at coordinate 9,690,261 of CM067532.1, read as the reverse complement.
AAATTAATTCACCAACCGAACATCCAAATGCATTTTGTTGGTGAATGGATGCATCGACGGACGGACGGACGAACGGACAGACGGATGGATGGATTTATGGATTAATTGTTACTCTCACGTATAAATGCTTAAGTAAGTGCATTAACGAAAGCGTGAATCAATCAATCAATCGATTGATCGATCAATCAATCGATGAATGTTCCAATGCGTGAATGCATGAATGAATGAATGAATGCATAAAGGTTGAGAGTACGCTGGAGCATTGACGAACATTGCAATTAGGTGCGGATTAGACGTGAACCTGCTTGATTGAAAGTGCAGACGACTGCTGAGTTTTCCATGAGCCGCGCGGTTTTCGAATCATCCACCCTCCAACCCTCTCCGTACATAGTAACTCCGGCGTGCATTGAATGCAGTGAAGACGGAGATAATGGCGTCGTGGTTATGATTATGATGATGACGACAACGACGATGACGACCACGACAACAATGAATTGAATCGCAAAAAATATTCGAGCAATTCATGAGGATGCATGGATGCACTTGTTTGCATGTGTACAAAGTGGACGCGGCGACCTATGACCCCGACCTTATTAAATTAAATTATTAAATTATCATTATCATCATCATCACCGTCATCATCCTCGTCATCGACGTCGTCGTCATCATCACCAAACCCTTCACGAGGACGGCCATACACAGTTGGAATCCCCCAAACCTCCTCTGAACTCCCCACCCAACCTACCCATACATTACAAGCCACCCTTCTTTGTGATTCCACTCGTCCTGTCCTACGATGAATCTGAGGATTTACTGGTCTCTGCTGTTGCTGCTGTTACTGTTGTTGTTGTAGTTGTTGTTGTTGTTGTTTTGAAAATTGCGATAACAAATTGGAGATGACGACGAAGATGACGTTGATGATATTTTAATAATAATAATAATAATAATAATAATAATAATAATAATAATAATAATAATAATAATAATAATAATAATAATAATAATAATAATAATAATAATAATAATAATAATAATAGTAATAATAATAATAACAACAACAATAAGAAGCTTCGGGCAGGTTGGCAATTGGCGGCAAATTGAAACTGAAGCGACGAAAGAATGCTTTTAAGTTTTTCTTTTTTCATCTGAAACTCCTCAGAAATTCAGGGAGAGAGAGGAATAATAATAATAATAATAATATTAATAATAATAATAATAATAACAATAATAATATAATAATAATAATAATAATGATATTGTTTTTTTTTCTTATATTCTGAAAATTGAGATGAAATTAACAGGAATAAAAGGAAAAGAATTGTCAATTTCGCTTTCAGCCGAATATGATATCTTGACTTCTGAGAACAATTCATTCTTTTCCTTTGCGTTCGTTCATTCATTCTTTCATTTTTATTCATTCATTCATTCTTTCATTTTTATTCATTCATTCATTCTTTCCACATGACTAGCTCCTTGGCCTTCCTCGGTATCCTCAGACGACAAGGAAGGTTTTGATAATGATGGCGATGATGAAGACGATGATGATGATGACGATGATGATAGTTAATTTGATAGGCGCCATGTGCGCCACAGCATCACAGACGACGACGACGACCACGATGAGGATGAGGAAGATGACGACGACGACGATGATGATAATTTCATTCCAACATCAAAACTTAGTCGACCGATACCTTTTCCATGGCAACTCTCCCGCCATCGTCGTCGTCGTCATCATCAAAAATATTCATCATAATCAGCACCACTGTTGTCATCATCATCACCATCATCGTCGTCATCGTCGACGTCATCTGCTTAACGAAGCTTCGCTCAACCCCCTCTCACTCTCCCTCTTTTTGCCATTTCTTCACCGTCCGTTCCATCCATCCATCCATTCATTAAACCCCTCCCACGTCATGCCTCGTAGACGAGCTTTGAATCCGTCGTCACGCATCGCCGGACATGGAAAATCATTGCACCGCAAGGAGCTCAGAACCGGATGACCTTCGCTTCTACAGAAAGTTTCACGTTCGCGTCCACTTGTTCGGCTCCTTTCCGTCCATTCAACCATCAATCTATCCGTCCATCTGTCCAGCTGTCTCTCTATCCGTCTGTCCATACAGCATGACCATCCGCCTTTCTCGATCGATTTGATTTCTTCCAATAAACAGTTTTTGTCCTATGTGGGAGGGTGGCCGACCTCTTCTCCCCCACCCAGTTTGCGATGCGCTTCCTACTCAGTGAGTAGTACTCATTCTACCCATTAGCCACCCATCGTTCCGACTACCCAGCCGAGTCGAGTCGTCCAGCCGAATGATTTCTTATCAGCTCAACGAAAATGTTCCTTCCCCTCCAACTGTAGGTTCGGCATCTTCTCATCGATTTCTGAAGGTCATTACAACGGTCGTCCGTCTTACTCGTTCCTCTGTTCTTCCCCTTATCTCTGTCTGTCTATCCATCTCTTTCTCTTTCTGTGCATCTCTTTCTTGTGCGTCTTTATCTTTCTGTCTATCTGTCTCTGTATGTATCTGTATCTCTTTCTCTCTCTGCGTGTCGCTGTATCTTTATGTGACTCTATCTATGTAGCTCTCTCCATGTATATATTTCTCTCTTCCTCAGTCTCTTTATGTTTCTCTATGTGTGTCTCTGTTTCTATTTCTCCGTCTCCCTCCATGTTTTCTTCTCTACCCGCGTTTGTCTTCCTTTTTTATTATTATTATTATTATTATTATTATTATAATCTTCTCTTTACTTCTCTTTACTTCTCTGCGTGTGTTTACTTCCGTCTCACTTGGGGTTTGGATTTTTTTTTATATCTCGTCCTCGAAATAAAAATTTAAAACAATGTTTCTCTGATATTCAAAAAATTAAAAACGAAAAAAAAAACAAAACAGGAGAGAACAGAAAAATAACGAAAAATAAAAAAGAAAGAATCTCACCTGAAAAGAATTTGTCACCTTGCGACTCGCTTTATTCTGTCGTCGTAAATCCATCACTCCGTTTGCACCTGTCCGTCTCTCCGTCTGTGCAATTACTCCCCTCCCACCTCCATGCTACCCACGTGGTCCACCCAGGCTCCCCCACTCAGCCATCAATCCACCACTCGTTTTTGATTCAGAGAGACTCAACATCAACAGCGTATCCGACCCGAAACATTAATTATTTTCATCTTCTGTGTGTGGAACCGTTTTTTCCTCTCTCACTGATGGATGATGCTGTTCCTGCATTCACACAACCCTCTGAGTGGTTTTGGGGAGACTAATGCCTCCCCTACCCCTTCGGCTTGAGCGGCTTGAGGTGGTTAGAGGAGAAAGGTTGTCATTGCTGGGTGGTTATCGCTGAACGAGATTCTACAAGAGGGTCTTCCCTTTTTGCGGAAGAAGAATTTTTTTCCTAATTCAATTCGAGAATTCAAAATTTTTCCTCTCCTCTCCTCCCCTGTCAAATAGAAAATATGGAGTTAATGTTAAAAAATAAATTTTAGATTTTTTTTTTTAGAAAAAGCCGAAATTAATTTTAAAGAAATTTGATTTCTTTAAACTTTCGGAGAATTGAAAAAAAAAATTGTTCTCGATTTCTCGACGTATTTGCGTTCGCGGCGTGAATTGAAAGCTTCTGGGGGAGTTTGGGTTAGGGTTAGGGTTGGGTTGGGGATAGGGTTAGGTTTGGGGTTAGGGTTAAGGTTAGGGTTAAGCACCCACGTGTTCCGAGTTAATGCCTCGAGTCGTCTGCTTCCTTCCCGCCTCCATCAGTTTAATTGAATAACCTCAAAATGGTCGCAGGAGCAACTCGATCATGTTGAGGCTCCAAAAACACCTGGAGTGGATCAAAATCACCCGATGAACTCATCTGAACCCGTCATGGTTAGTACCGCTTATTCCGCTTCCGGATTTAAGCTGCACTCTCTTGGAGGGGGTGGAGAGAAGGCATTGGATATCCAGGGCTGTACTCAGACCCTCGCCAGCCTTCTTTACTCAGACCATCCACTATTTCCCTACAATTTCTGTCAGACCTTTATGAACCTTGGCCTTTCTTAACCTTTGGTTTCTCCTTGTCTCTATCAGTCGATGATGATGATGCAGTCTTTGTGTCTCTATGACTTACAAATACTGGAATTTATCTTCGGCTGATCAAGAAGATGACAGGAGAGGGTTGACCATTGATATGGTACTACCGTCAATGGAGACAAATCTGCCCGTCCAACTGTTAGCATGGGGAGCAAACCCCAACAACCTCAACAGCAACAAGAAGTTTATGGGAGTTGTTTTAGTCCCTGTCTCTCTTTGTCTTCCTACACCTCCGTTTGTTTCCAGAGTACAGCAACAACTCTAACAACAACGACGACGACGACATTAACACGACTTGATTGTCGCTTGCACTTGATTTCGAAGGTTTTATTGGGTCGAAATCTTGAATGAAAGAAGCATTACATGGGCCATTAAGGGAAGATTGGCAACACGCACATAGCCGAACGTAATTAGGTGCTCGCGGCCCGAGTCCGTAGAGGGTAGGGGGTAGAGATTGTGGGTACGGGCAAGGTTCGTGAAGGTTTCTAGAGATGAGAGTGAGGGACTACTCTGCGGGTAGAGTGGGGAGGGAAGTGTAGGTGCAATGGGTGGTCTAAGGGTAGATGGATGGATGGGATTAGGGAGCAATAAAATCCCAAACTGGCCTGGTTTATTTGGCCCGGAATGAAGTTTCGGAGGTTGTGAGTTCACACCCTGGAGTCTTGGAATGATGATGATGATGATGATGGCGATGGTGATGGATGGTGAAGATGATGATGATGATGATGGCGGTGATGAAGATGATGATGATGGTGATGGCTATTGATGAGCTTATTGTACGATGTTAATGTTTCAAAAGTTTGAAAGAGATGCAATTTGAATTCAAGCATGATCAAGTCCAAGCATGCGAGATGATGATGATAATGATGATGAAGAGGAGGAGGAGGAGGAGGAGGATGAGTATGTGTACGACGATGCTGTAAAATATGAAATGCACTCGCCCTGGGACGGTTGTTGGTCCTTTGTCTCGTTGAAAAAATGTCTTAAAAAATTTCTAAGATATTTTGAAATAAAAAATAAATGAGACGCATTAATATTTCATTATTAAAAGAATAATACGTTAATGGAACAAGAATAATAATAATAATAATAATAATAATAATAATAATAATAATAATAATAATAATAATAATAATAATAATAATAATAATAATAATAATAATAATAATAATAATAATAATAATAATAATAATAATAATAATAATAATAATAATAATAATAATAATAATAATAATAATAATAATAATAATAATAATAATAATAATAATAATAATAATAATAATAATAATAATAATAAACTACTGAAGTAGTGCTGAAAATAATAACGACTACAGTCGCAACATCAGCAAGAGCAACAAAAACAACATCATCATCATCAACAACAACAACAACAACAACGGTCGTAACTACGCCGGCATTTCGTAAATGTTTTAAAAGTAGTCGACCAATTCTGTAGGTCTATTGCACGTCGATTGCCTCGTAATTATAAACCTACGTCAAAAGGTCATGTCCGGGGTAAAGAATTATTACCCCTCTGCGGGGGCTGGAATTCCGCGTGAAATATTAAAAGAGCAGCCCCAACAAACTGGACCGATAAACTCAACTTAAATCTGGTTTCCCAAATTCCAAAGTCCCGCGTATTATTATTATTTATTATTATATATTATTATATGTTATTAAATATATATATAAACGGGACAGATCAGAACATGTCTGGGAAAAGGTATGGCTGTAGGTGAGTGCGGATGGGTGGAGCTAGTTCTAGGATCGTATGCGTAGGGGCGTTTCGGGTGGAGTAGACACCCGCCTCCGGCCCTTCAAAAAAGACACTAAATAATAATAACGAGTCCACTTCCGACGTATGTGAATCGTAAATCAGAAATAAATAAAGGATAGGACAGAACTGCAAATTATGAAGCAACGGGGCTCTTTTTATGCCTCAATCGCTCCTCCCACCACCCCTTCCTCCCTTTTCCCTAGCCTCGCCAGCGGCCGTACTCTGGCCGGACGACGGCCAGGGGCCAGCAGGAGCCCGGCCATGCCACGGCTGGGGTTAGCGATTATTCTCAGTAAATGGGGACGAATTGTCGGCAAATAGCCGAGCGAAACATCTCCATTATCGTCGGGCATTCGTCTCCATTTTGTATCCGCGGTTTTCCGAGAGAGGATGATGCATTTACGTTGTTTTTTCTTCGATTTGTTTTGTCTTCTTTACTTGTTTTTTGTTTCATTTTTTTTCGATCGTTTTGCAGGACAATCATCGCTCATGATTGACACCTACTCTCAGCTTTCCGACTGCTATTAGGATGACGACGATGAAGATGATGATGAACAATCTACTACGATGACGATGTTGACGACGGTGACGACGACTATGATGACGATGTTGACGACGGTGACGACGACTATGATGACGATGTTGACTGCTATGGCGATGATATAACATATGAACAGATATACCAACATGCAGAGATGAACAGAAAAACTGGCAAACTAATAAACGAATGAATGAATGAAGAACTGAATGAGATATTAAAGGAATGAAGTGAGAATCCATTGATATTCACGCTCAGTGCAGGGAAACCGGTCGCTGCTCGTAGGCGATAAATCTCTTTTGAGCAAATTGCATGTATCCTCTCTTGTATCTCCAATTGTATCTTTCCTCGGCTAGTTGTATCTGTCTGTCCGTCAACTCGCATGGTTGTACGCCTACGCAAACGCGTCCCCTCTGGATATGAGATTGTTATCTTCGCTATTATTATCGATATTATTATTATAATTACCATTATTATTTTTATTAATGACCTTGTTATCATTAGGTCTCCATGTTTGTGCTCTCCCCGTGGTGTGATTTCCAGATGGAAAGATAAAGTGGAAAGATAAGGAGGAAGAAATTATAAATATTTCTCCACAACCAATGAACCCGAGTGACGTTTATGGGTGACATTACTCAAGATACCATGACATCATCGCTGCCGTCAATCTAACCAAACTACCCATCCCTCTACCCGTCTATATATCCATCCATCCATCCATCCATCCATCCATCCATCCATCCATCCATCCATCCATCCATCCATCCGTCCATCCGTCCATCCATCCATCCGTCCATCCGTCCATCCGTCCATCCGTCCGTCCGCCCGTCTACCAATTCAATTCGCATCCATGTGAGCCAGTTATTAGCAGATTCACTGCAATCTTTCGTGCCAAAAGATTGTCAAGAGTACATTTATGACTGGAATGTTTTTATCGTAGGTTTTTACTAGATGATGATGATGATCATGATTATGATCCTAGAATAATAATAATAATAATAATAATAATAATAATAATAATAATAACAATAATAATATAGGTAATAATGTTACTTACTAGGCCTAGAGACGATATCCATGGACTCAAAATCCATGGAATCGAGTGGGAAAGCAGAACCGGCCTGGAAAAGTGGATTAAGTGGTTGAAGTTGCCGTCTTAAGTGTTGTAGAGACTGCTGTGGAATCAATTGGGTACTCCTAGAACAAGCTGCACTTCCTGAAACGTCGATCAATTGCACTCCTTCCCAGACTTCAATCGATTGCAATCCTTGAAAATCAATCACTCATAGAAGCTCAATCTACTGGACTTCCTGAAATGTCAATCAAATGCACTCCTGCACGACTTCAATCGATTGCACTCCTAATGTTCAATCAATCCCATCGGACGTCAATCGATTGCACTCCTAGAATTTCAATCAATCTCACTCCACTCTCCTCCTCATCCAGAAGCCATCACTGAGCAGCATTTGCGATCAATAAGACTCTTCCATCTTCAATCAACTCGACCTTATTTCCTCCAAACGCTCGCGTCTTCCAATCAATCCGCCGTTTCAATCACTTTCAATCCACCGTTTCAATCACTTTCAATCCGCCGTTTCAATCACTTTCAATCCGCCGTTTCAATCACTTTTAATCCGCCGTTTCAATCACTTTCAATCCACGATTGAATCTTTTTCCTTTCTTTCTTTTCTGTTTTCTCTAATCCCCTTCATCCTGTCCAGTCAGCGCCAACAGATCCCCTCTGTAATCTCAATCCGTTTGTTGAAGCCCGGGTCACTCGAGTACGTTCCTAGAATTTGCAATAGCCATTACATTCAAAATGGTGATACCATATCTATGGATATTATTTTAATATATTATTCCATAATAATATTTAATATTATTAATAATATTAAATTAAATATTATTAATAATATTAAATTAAATATTATTAATAATATTAAATATTATTATTTCTATTATTATTTTATTTTATTTTTTTATTAATGTTTAAATAGATCGCTCATGGCTCAGAACTTGAGTCCAAATTCATTGTTGTCCTGCGACACTGAGCAGACGATTCCGTGCTGCTGGCGACAAAATCCGACTTGGAAGAAACTCCTTTGGAAAAATTCATAACGACGACGACGACGATGATGATGATGATGATGATGATGATAACTAGACTGCTCATAGCATCATTAATCAGGTGATGATGACGAAGGCGTTTGATGATGATAATGATGATGAGAAAAGGAGGAGGAGGAGGAGGATGATGATGATGATGATGATGATGATGATCATGTGACTAAGGCATGAACGGGGCCGAGTAGAAATGTATTCAGACTGGATTAGAGAGAAGGATCGCCAGGAAACAACGCTGGATGGTAGCTGGAGAGTCTACGTCATCCATCCATCATTTGCTCCATCCATCATCCCTCCATCCATCACCGCATCCATTTATCATTCCATCCATCCATCATTTTGTACACACACGCCGCTTTATCTTTCGTGTTTCCTCGCATCCCTTCCCATGCGACGCCTCATTCGTTCATCGATCCATCCATTCATCATTCTGTCAATCCATCCATCCGTCCATCCGTCCATCCGTCCATCCATCCATCCATCCATCCATCCATCCATCCATCCATCCATCCATCCATCCATCCATCCATCCATCCTCGGTTCTTTCATCAGATGACCCCATCTTCGGGTGCAACTCCTGAAAACGTCATCAACATCAACTTCCGCTTTGAACAGGAAGTTCGCATTGAGCAACATTTGACTTGCACGTCGACCTTAGATCTCTTTGGACCATGTCAGCAATGATGATGTTGATGACCATGACGACGATGATGGTAGCGATGATGATGATGATGATGACGTTGATGATGATGGTAGTATCTTTAGTTAGTGACTGTTTAACATTACTACAACTAAACTTAAATCCGAGATTTGTATCTTCATCATCAACATCATCAACATCATCATCGCCGTCATCGTCGTCATCATCATCAGCATCATCATCATCATCATCGCAGTCGTCGTCGTCATCAGCAGCACCAACACGGACGCTTCGAGACAATTTTATTTCCGATCGAGGGCCCGGCATCGAATACAAAGCAAGCATTGATGAATGTCAAAAATGAGAAGAAGTGAATGAATTAATGAATGAACGAACGAACGAATGGGTGAATGGATGAATGAAGAAGTGAATTGATGAGCAAATGAACGATTGAATGAACCGATGAATTGGTTGCTGGGACGCTCAAGAAAGGTAATGTTTCTTAATTGTTACCACGTAAATAAACATAAATCGTCAAGATTTAGTCCCATTCAGATCCAGCCACTCATCCAGCCACTCACCCACCCATCCACCCATTCACCCACCCATCCACCCACCCACCTATCCACCCATTCACCCATTCATCCACGCTTCGCACTAAAAAAAAACTGGGGAATCGTAAAAGTGGACACCCGATAAATTCCTGACCGTTTAATTTCATCAGCGATAAAGAAAACCGAGCGAGAGAAAAGAAGAAAAAAAGAGAGAAAAGAATATAAAAAAAAAACCGCGCATCACTTCCTGTTATCCGTGCTATTTAGAATCTTTTAGTCACATGACCCGCTACTTCCGGAAGTGAAAAGAAGGCTCGGATTGTGATTTATAGCATCGTCGCGAAGTCGCTTTGTTATCTGGATGTTCCTGAAAAAGGGTGGTGGAAGGGCCACACAGGATGATGGAATGGACGAGGTGGTGGTGGTGGTGATGATAGTGATGACTGGATAGTTGGATTGAAGTATACAGGTCGTGGGATTGGTGAAGGAATAAATAATAGAGAATCAAGGAACAATCGAACGATCGGACGGACGGACGGACGGAACGATGAATAGATGGGTGAATGAATGAATGGATGGATGGATAGGTGAACGAAGGGTTGGTTGGATGGATGAATGGATGGATGGGTGGCTAGACGGGTGAGTGGATGGCTGGGTAGACGGATTCCATTCTTTGATCCTACGCTCGGCGGCCTTATAAATCCCGGCGTTGTTTTGAATTTTTAACTCTCCTCTTGTAAAGCACTGCGATTCTTTCTAATCGTTCCACCTACTCTGACAGTCCGCGTCATAAATCACCCTCAAAGTCGGTTGACAAATCTTCCAATTTCCTCCCTAACTCCTGTTTAACTCCTTTCCTGCCGCCTCCACTATCTGGCTCTTCGGACCCTAACCCCAAAAGAAAACAGCTTTTAAAAATGATGGTTGGGGAATGGGTAGGGAATGGGTGGGAAGTGGGTATGCATGAGTGGGAATGAGTGGGGAGTGGATGGGGGTGGAAAGGGGCTGGACCGCCTACGGGCATATGGAGGCTCCATTTCCTCGCTGCCCTAATGTAGACAAATTGTGACGCGGATTTAATCCAGTCTGCTAGGAGACGAGAACTAATTGGAACTTTTCCATGGTGCGCTTGAAAAAAGTCAGTTGGCATTAACTGACGTTTTCTAGCTATGGCTTTGGAAAATGAAAATCTAGTGTACAATGATAATAATAGTAATAATAATAATAATAACAACAATAATAATAGTAATAATAATAATAACGGCAACAAAGCAGAACACTTGATTAAAAATCAACCACGAATGATTGAAAGACAGAGTGTGACAGAGCGTATGGGTGGGTGGGTGAGTGGCTGAGTGGGAGGGTGTGTGGTTGGGTGAGCGGGTGGATGAGTGAGTGGGGAGGACTGAAAGGAGAGAAACGGAGAGAGAGAGAGAGAAATAGAGAAGAGCACACGCGAGAATGTATCGACAATCGAATTATTTTGTTAGCAAATTCTCCAAACTTTTTCCCTCCACGTGAATGCAGCTAATGTGTTGCTCTCGTCTGTCGGCGATTGCTGGGTAGTCCAGTGGGTAGTGAAAGTGGGCTGTATGGGTAAATGGGTGGTCGAGTCCCTCGGCCAGCTGGACCGCAATCATCTGGATGTCCACAGGGGAGGGGGGCTGTCTGATAAGAAGATAAGCAGCTGATAAGGAAAAGAACTCCAATTAGGGGCGGACTTTTTCCAGATAATCCAAAGCAAAGCATGGGCTCATATTCTCAATCGTACCATTAGCATCGTAAATAACGTCCACTTCATTTATGCAGCCGGTGCGGCCAGAGCGACTGAAGCGACTGTCGCTGCAGCGCGTCCGCCGCAGTGTTTCTTTAAACGATAGTCAGCCTATTCTGCAATTGTTATTGATACGATTAGCTGATTAGTCGCCGGCGTTAATTTAGATTAATCGAGTACTTTCCAGCGTTAATAGAAAACTTATCACCACATCGTTCCGACTGCGTTGATTCAGATTATTTCATGATTTTTGAGAGAAAAAAAAATCGGTTAATTCTGTTTATTCAGTTAGCTGAAAAGTTAATGGCGACGGAATTGAGGTCACCCTCGGGTGAAGGTCACAGCGGTGAAAGGTCACGCGGATAGTTTCACCGCGAAAAAAATGAATGCGACACGCATACACGGTCTGACGTCCGTCACGCTTCGTCGACTCCTCCTCCTTAAAAGGGAAAAGGGAAACGGAATTTCCATGAATTTTCCAGGAGGAGTTTCGCTTTCATTTTTTTTTGATGTGTTTTTATCACCTCCCGCTCGCAGTCTCTCGATTTGAGAGGGGATGGGGAAAAGTCCTTCTAAGTTTTTTTTCTTGGGTTTCAGTTTCGTTTTTATTTTATTTTATTTTATTTTATTTTATTTTATTTTATTTTATTTTATATTTATAATCGTTGTCTGATAATGTTTCCGACATGTCCCGTGTCAGGTTTAGACCGTCCAGGGACTTTGAGTTGGAGCAGAATTCAAAATTTATATCACGAATTATCCATCTAGAAATATTCTTCCAATTTCTCTCGTCCATCCATCCGTCCATCCATCCATCCATCCATCCATCCATCCATCCATCCATCCATCCAACCATCCATCCATCCATCCATCCATCCGTCCGTCCATCCATCCATCCGTCCATCCATCCATCCATCCATCCATCCATCCATCCATCCATCCGTCCGTCCATCCGTCCATTCATCTAGGAATGAGCAGTGCATTTCTTTTCCAGATATGGAGCCTCCATAAAGATATTGACAAGAAACTATAAAAACTAATGCCAAGCGAACGTCCTGTAACTCTCCAGCTTATCTCCTGGTACCGAAAATCTCTCCAAGTAGAATGACGTCCCTAAGATACAGCTCCGTCTTTGGTTCGTGTCGCTCGTGCAGCTGGAGCGTTCCTTGCGTCTGTCGCTCGTGCGGTCCAAACTCGAAGCGTCTGCATTGCTATCCTTCAAATGGTTGTCGACCTTTGGGTTGAACTTTGAACCGAGTCAGTGAGGTCAATTTTGGGGAGTCGAAATTTTGTCCCTGGGTTAACGATTTAAGCAACATCTTTACAAGCCCGTGTTTATTATTAGCTAACCCTAACCCTAACCTCAATCCCATCCCGAACCCTGACCTCTAGCGCTTAACATTTATTTATGATTCTTTTTAAATTTCACAAAATCATATGGATCATGGCTTCCCGCGTTGCTCTGCCCCCCAAGCTCTCTGGCAGACCTGAGATAAATTTCGATCGCTCGTGTCGCTCGCGGCGCAGGCTGCAAGAGCGTCCGGACGCCTATGCCGCAAGGCAGCAGATGGCACCATGGGGCTCATAAATACTGGAGGCGTTGCTAAAGTCCCGATGGAAATTGCAACTCCGTTGGATTGTAACAAAAGGGAAAAAGGAAAAAAATTTTTTTCTAAAATTTCACAGAAAACAAAAGATTTCACAAATTTCGTCGTCGTGCCACCGACGTCCAAACGACCAGAAACGCTGCCGCAGTTACCACACGCAGCTACCACAAGAGCTTCGTCTTCCGGCACCAGGAAGGTCCATTCTTCTCGCCTCAGTCGATTAGATAACCTGCCTCATTTGGTATGGATTAGGATTTGCAGTTCCAATAATACCACCTCCGTGCATTCCATGTTACCAATTTACAACGACCAAACCTGCCCCCACACGCCTACGTACCCTAATGGCCCGTACCCGGCTCGCATGTCCTCCCCAAACGCCACCCACCCTTCTCTCGGCGTTGGGTAGGTTCGACTGCCATATAATTTCCATAATGCAGTAAAATAGGATATCTTAGCATGTCTGTGCATCTTAAGTCTCGAATGAATGTCTTCGCAGACATTCTCAGTAAGTCCAATATTGAAATACATTTTAATAATTTATGACTTTCGATGGGGGAAAAAAAAAAGCGAAAAACAAAAAGAAATTCGTACTCGGATGCAAGCATAATTCCAGATGAGGGCCGGACCGGGTGAGTGGATGGGTGGACGGACGGACGGACGAACGGATGGATGGATGGATGGATGGACGGACGAACGGATGGATAAGTGGATGGATAAACGTTATGAAATAATATCGATTAAATGGAATAACTAATTTATCATTGTCGAATAAAAATTAATTTTTAAGCACAAAAAAAAAAATAATAATAATAATAATAACAACAATAATGATAATGATAATAATAATGATAATAATAATAATAATAATAATAATAATAATAATAATAATAATAATAATAATAATAATAATAATAATAATAATAATAATAATAATAATAATAATAATAATAATAATAATAATAATAATAATAATAATAATAATAATAATAATAATAATAATAATAATAATGATGAATTTTCCAAGACAAACTCGTCTGTTCATTTGCCGGGCTCGTAGACCAACTTCCTGCCGTCTCAGACGTGCGCTCTTGCAGAATAAATCCAGTCATTTTGAAAGAAAAAGAATAATTTTGATAATAAAAGCAAAAAAGAATTTTAAAAAGAATTTGTTTTTGAATTTCTATATTTTTCCATCAAAATAGAAAAAAAAAATCAATTTTCTATAAAAGGAATTGATTTAACATTGGGAGTTAATTTTTTAGGTGTTTTTTCTTATTTTGTAAACAAATATATTTATTTCAAATATTTTTGGGTAAAAACATTTCAACATCAAAGTTCAAAGAAGCTGCTAAAAGGCAATTTTCACCAATTTTGATGTAAAACATTAATATTTATAAATTATTATAATTAATTAATTAATATTTTATTATTTAATATTTATTCAATTTAGTTTGTCTTCACAAAATGTTTTTATTTTTAATTTCTATTAAACAATTATATTCTGAAAAAAAAAAATTTTGCAAAATCACCTCATTTTGAATATTTCATTTCATATTATTTCAGTGCAGCTATTTGGTTCCATGTCAACAAATATTCCAGAGTTCAGTGGAATAAAAAGCCAGCAAATAATAAAATAGACAATTAATTCATCCATCCATCTGATAAATCCGTCCCATCCATCCATCCATCCATCCAACCAACCATCCATCCATCCATCCACCCTTATCATGTTCCACTCCAACGCTCGTACGTTTCTCGACTTAAATCAACCTAAATACAATACCTCGAATTGTAAACATTGAAATCACAAACAAACAAAGAAACAAACAAACAAAACCAAAGCTCACTACCCACCATTGAATCTCAGCAAAAATCAGTCTCCTTTTTTCTCATTTTCTCTCCAGCATTCAGCGGAGGTCACAGAGTACAATCGAGCGACACCAGTGTCGGCGACGACACAAAGCGACTGCCGTCCGTGTCGTCGGTGTCGTCGGCTGGCAAGAAGACGTACCACAAGGTGGCCAACATAGGCGACAGGCAGATCCTGGAATGTGATGTCAACTTTCCAAACTCCCAGGAACACCTCCTCACTTGGAAAAGGGCCGACCAGGAGGTACCCATCTACATCATCTTCAACGGGTATTCTCCCCACGTGGACGAGGGTGAGTGAGCTTTCTTCAGGCTTCAGGGGTGGAGAGAGGGGGTGGCCTCTTGAGCAGCCAGGGCTGGGTGAGTACAGATGGGTGGTACCCATTGGGTGGGCAATTTTAGACAGGAGACATGACGCCTGGGAGACTGGAAATGGATACTCGCAAGTGTTTTCTGGCATGAACGTGTGAAGAATTTTCAAAATTGGTGAGCAGGGAATAACAAGCCGTACGGAAGAGCGGATGAGTAGGTGGGCGGGTGGATAGGTGTGTGGGTGGGTGAGTGAGTGGTCGGCTAATAGGTGGCCCGGGGGGTTCCAATGGGTTTCCGGTTGAATTGGAGTCTCCAAGATGAAAGGAGCGAATGTGGAGGAAATAATGCATCTCCGCTTCAATCCGGTGAGAATGCAGCTACAACATTGAATTAGGAAAATATCGAGATCTTCACGGGGAATGCAAATTAGGGCCCCGTGTGAGAGGCTGAGATAAAAAAAAAAAGAGGAAGAGGAAGAGGATGGGGAACAGAACTGTCCGCCAGGTGAATTGGTGATTGATTGAAAGAGTAGGACTCGACCGAATGGACCGATGGATGGATGGACGGACGGACGGACGGACGGATGGATGGATGGATGGATGGATGGACGGACGGATGTATGGATATATGGATGGATGGATTATGGATGTATTATGAACGAAGGAATGGGATTGAATGAGCACATAAGGAACAAGTTCTTACGAATTCAAAGGAAGAGAAAATTTAAGTTTAGCCCTTTCCCTCTTTTGATTGATAATCGAATTGATTGAAATTTGATTGGAACTACTTTTTTTGGTGCCACCTTCAATCAATCGAAAGTCTTTTGCTGAAGGACGAAATGGGAGTGAAGGAATGAACGCGTCATCCGCGCGAGTGAAGCAGACGAACAAGTGGAGCAGGTTCGAACTGGATTGCAAACGACAATCACGGCTAGGAGCCGTTTGGAAAACGATAATTCTTCGTAATTAAAAGGGATTAAAGAGAATTTATTGCATTAATCTGACAAATAATTCCATTCCAATTCCTTATTCGAGATTTTCCTGTCTTTTTATTTAGAATTTCTTTTGTAATTATTGTTGTATTCCATCGAAATGGATAAATGTTTTCTTTAAAAAAAACTTTTCTAAGATTGAAATATTTGAGTGCGGGGTCACATCGATTGCTTTCAAGTTGAAATCTATCTGCCATCTAGCTACTTTAGCCGGCCTTATCATCCACTTTCTCCTCACTCACCCACTCACCCACTCACTCACTCCCCCATCCACCAACACACCCACCCACCCACTCAACCACCCACCCTCTCAACCACCCTTCCACCCACAGCCTACCAAGACAGAGTGAGACTGGTGGAGCAATCCTTCCTCGAGATAAGGGACATCAGACCCTCAGACGAAGGGTTTTTCCAGTGCACGGTTGGAATCATGGAGGATGAGAAGGAATTGCTCATCAACGGAACTCTCAACTACCTCAGCGTCAATTGTGAGTTTTGATGATGATGATGGTGGTGATGATCTTGACGATGACGACGACGATGATGACAATGATGATGACGAGAACGATGATGACAACAGTAAGTATAATAATAATATTAATAATAATAATAATAATAATAATAATAATAATTAATAATAATAATAATAATAATAATAATAATAATAATAATTATAGTTATTATTTCGGAAAAACTTACCACGTTTTCCATGCAATCTTCTCCAGAATTAACCCCAACATTCCAACTGTCAATCAGTCACTCGACCCATCAACCCATTCATTCATCAATCAATCAATCAATCCATCCATCCATCAATCAATCCGCTAATACATCAATCAAATAGTCCGTGCCGACCTTTTGCTATTCTTCATGGTCCTAACTTAGAGCTTTTCAATGGAACCAAGCAATTTTTTTGGAGATTTTAAAAAACAAATTAAATAATATAATCAATTTAATAATTATATATTTAATTATTATTATTATTATTATTATCATTATTATTATTATTATTATTATTATCATTATTATTATTATTATCATTATTATTTTTATTATTATTATTATTATTATTATTATTATTATTATTATTATTATTATTATTACTATTATTATCGTCATCATCTTTCCAACTCATAAGAATGTTCGCGTGCCACGAGCAGTGCTACTTTCTCTCAATCGTCCAATCAAAGGCGTCACAGTCGTCTGCCACGCTCGGCGGCCATGTTTTTCCGCCATGTTTTATGACGGCCGATGACGTCGTCTTTCTCTTTCCGGTCACGTGACGCCGAGTAACTTCCGTATTTCGTTAATCCGCGATTTAGACGCTGATGATGATGATGGTGATGGTGATGACGACGAAGATGACGATGACGAAGGCGGGTAATAATAATAATAGTGATGATCGTCATATTTGACGAGTTCGAGGGAAGTTGTCATCGGATTCATTCTGAACAATATGCGTATCATTTGCTTACTCAAATACTCATTCACCAATCAATCATATACCAATTTACTCATTCATTCATTCATTCATTCATTCATTCACTCACCCACTCACTCACTCACTCACTCACTCACTCACTCACTCACTCACTCACTCACTCACTCACTCACTCACTCACTCACTCACTCACTCACTCACTCACTCACTCACTCACTCACTCACTCACTCACTCACTCACTCACTCACTCACTCACTCACTCACTCACTCACTCACTCACTCACTCACTCACTCACTCACTCACTCACTCACTCACTCACTCACTCACTCACTCACACTCACTCACTCACTCACTCACTCACTCACTCACTCACTCACTCACTCACTCACTCACTCACTCACTCACTCACTCACTCACTCACTCACTCACTCACTCACTCACTCACTCACTCACTCACTCACTCAATCACTCACTCACTCACTCACTCACTCACTCACTCACTTACTCACTCAACAATTCACTCATTCATCACCTCACTCGTGCACTCATCAACTACGCCATTTCATCCGCCCTTGTCCACTCTGCCAACTGCTTCTCGCGTGACGTGCATATAGTCAAAGTCCATTTTGAATATTAATTTTTCGCACATTCCTTTTGCCATTGCAGTCGTTCACTGACTCAATCAGTCAGTCAATCAGTCAATCAATCAATCACTCATTTCATTCAATCTTTCAGTCGCACCTTTAAAATTTCTTTCGCCGATAATTTCCATTGATCCACGCACGAGCAGTGAATGATTCTAAGCAGATTCACTCACTCACTCACTCACTCACTCACTCACTCTTGAGGAGTGCTCATCATTACCTCATTTCTTGGCCTCCAGAAAGTCAAAAATCGGTTATATCGAGATTCTTTCTCGCTTCATTATTCTCCTCAGACTAGTTCCTCGTCTAATTTTTTTCCTTAAAGGTATGGACGGACGGACGGACGGACGATCGGACGACGGATGGATGGATGAATGGATGTATGGATGGACGGACGGATGGATGGGTGAGTGGCTTTTAGTTCATGGGCAAATATGTCATCCTCATTTGCGATAGAACACGAACAATCAATTGACCGACCGGTGCTGAAGTTTTGAACACAACAAGTAACTGATGTCCGAACATTGCCTGCTTTTAGTCGAGACGCAAATTATGTCATCGCCGTCACCATCACCGACATCGTCATCATCGTCGTCGTCATCAGTATCAACATCGTCATCATAATGGTATCATCATCATCATCATCATCACCATTAGCATCATCATCATCGTCTTCGTCATCAGTATCATCATCGTCATCGTCATCATAATCGTCGTTGTCAATATCACCATCGTCATCGACATCATCATCACCATTAACATCATCATCATTGATACCATGCCAGCAGCTGCTCTGACCATCTACGACAAATCTTTCCATCTCAACCCTGGCTAATTAATTATTCATGACGCGATGACCTCAGTAATTCATAATTCATAATTCATAATGAACTGCATATCTCCGGAACGACCTGTTTTCCAATTTATAAATAGACATTGGAATGAATCCGTGACGTCACAATGAGCATCCTTATCTGTGGAAAGAGCCTTGTCGATGATGCTGATGACGACGACGACGATGATGATGATGATGATGATGATGATGATGAGGAGGAGGAGGAGGAGGAGGACGATGATGATGATGATGCCAGTGCTGGTGACTATGACGATGACGATGATGATGATGGTGATGATAACATTTGTGATGTTAATTATGCTAATTATGGCGGCGGTTATGATTATGATTATGATAATAATAATGATGGAGGTAATTGTCATGATGATGATGATGATGTCGATGACGGCAGTGGTGTTGATAATGATGATGATTATGACATGGAAATCCCCGGGCGTCTAAAGCTTAGAATTGATCTAAAAGTTCTGCTTGCAAAGCTGAAAATATAATCGAATTAAGGAGAATAAAAATTTAAAATTGTTTTAAAATGGAAATAATTATTTCTTAAAGTCGGAATTTCAATTTATTTAAAATTCGAATTATGGTTGTTGTTGTTGTTCTTGATGCTGTTGTTGCGTCTTTGTTTTATAATTAATTATGACTTTTAATAATAATAATATTAATAATAATAATAATTATTGAATAATATCAATTATTGTTTTTTGTTTTTGCAAAATTTATCTTTTAATGCAAAGGCTCGGAGGAAAAGTTATGAGCTCGACGATTTATTTGATATAGCGATCGTGATGACTACGATGATGATGATGACGATGGTGATGATGACGATGACGATGGTGATGATGACGATGACGATGGTGATGACGACGCTCCAGTTGCTGTTGATGGCATCGTTGGTGGCAAATGATGAAAATCGATTTGCACCTCAAAAGTAAAAGTTCTGCAAATGACGGATGAGACAAACATTCCCTTCCACTCAGCATGCTCTGTCACTCCCTCGGCCCAAGAGCCCATCTACTCACCCACGCCCATCCACCCACTATCCACCCACCATCCATCCATCCATCCATCTATCCATCCATCCATCCATCTATCCGTCCGTCCGTCCGTCCGTCCATCCATCCATCCATCCATCCATCCATCCATCCATCCATCCATCCATCCATCCATCCATCCATCCATCCATCCATCCATCCATCCATCCATCCATCCATCCATCCATCCATCCATCCAACCAACCACTCACCCATCAACTCATTTACCCACCCAACCACCCACCCATGCCTTTCGGACGGGACGGAAAGATTTTACGAGTGCAACGGGAAATCAGTTATCTGCAGGAGGAAACATTTCCTATTGAGCCTTTGTGACATCTTCGTCATCCTCCTCCTCCTCCTTAATTAAATGACATCTAATTAATTATTAATTAAGTCCAAATTATTGGACTGTTTAGTGACTGACAGATTGAGTGAATGAAATGAAAATAAATAAATAATTAATTAATTAAATAAATAAATAAACAAATGTATAAATAAATAAATAACTAAATAAATAACTAAACAAATAAACAAGTAAATAAATAAACAAATAAATAATCAAATAAATAAATAAATTTTTGTTTAAATTAATCTATTGCGTCTTATGGGACAGTAAGTTATAGCAAAGCATTATTACGTAAAAATGTTATCCTAATGTCAAGATTTGTTAAGGTCACCATCATCATCATCATCATTATCAGGAGTGGAGGGCTTAATCATCATTATCATTATCAGGAGTAGTCATCGTCATCATCCTCCTCCTCCTCCTCCTCCTCCTCCTCATCATCATCATCATCATCATCATCATCATCATCATCATCATCATCATCATCATCATCATCATCATCATCATCATCATCATCATCATCATCATCATCATCATCATCATCATCATCATCATCATCATCATCATCATCATCATCATCATCATCATCATCATCATCATCATCATCATCATCATCATCATCATCATCATCATCATCATCATCATCATCATCATCATCATCATCATCATCATCATCATCATCATCATCATCATCATCATCATCATCATCATCATCATCATCATCATCATCATCATCATCATCATCATCATCATCATCATCATCATCATCATCATCATCATCATCATCATCATCATCATCATCATCATCATCATCATCATCATCATCATCATCATCATCATCATCATCATCATCATCATCATCATCATCATCATCATCATCATCATCATCATCATCATCATCATCATCATCATCATCATCATCATCATCATCATCATCATCATCATCATCATCATCATCATCATCATCATCATCATCATCATCATCATCATCATCATCATCATCATCATCATCATCATCATCATCATCATCATCATCATCATCATCATCATCATCATCATCATCATCATCATCATCATCATCATCATCATCATCATCATCATCATCATCATCATCATCATCATCATCATCATCATCATCATCATCATCATCATCATCATCATCATCATCATCATCATCATCATCATCATCATCATCATCATCATCATCATCATCATCATCATCATCATCATCATCATCATCATCATCATCATCATCACAATCTCACCAATCATCCTTTCCTTTTCCTTCACGTCATCATTGGCACTTGGCTGCCTAATAATCGAGTGATGATGACAACTTGAGGATGTGAATGTCATGTTATCGTCGCAAGAGGGCCTCGGGGTTTTTTAGAGATTGAATGAGGTTGAATTGCAACTGGATTAACCTCTGAGTGAATGGGTGGGTTGGTGCATGGGTGGATTTTGGGTGGGTAGGCGATGAATGGATAAATGGGTAGCTGGATGAGTAGTTGAGTGGGTGGACGATGATTGGATAGATGGGTAGGTGAATGAGTGAATTGATGGATCATCTATCATGTCCACAAAATGAAGTGAGTGGAAAACAAGGATAGAACATTTCAAACATCTTCGAACTTAGTTGCTTTGATGACGATGACGACGACGATGTTGGTCATGATGATGATGATGATGATAATGATGATGATGACGATGACGATGATGATGGTGATGATTGTGTTCGTGGCGGTGATGATGACGACGACGACGAGTACGAAGTTTGCGCAACGTTGATATTTTATGAGAGGAGAATGTTGGGTGATTGCAGGGAATTAATGACTCGATAATTGACGCACCACTGCTGGTTCCTGGGAGGAAAAATTGAAAGATTTGAATGAGTGAACGAGTGAATGAGTGGGTGAGTGAGTGAATGAGTGGGTGAATGAGTGAGAGAGTGAGTGAATGGGTGTATGAGTAAGTGATTGAGTTGACGAGGGAGTGATGATGATGACTTGACTGAGTGAGGGATTGACAGAATGAGTGCTTGATCGAATGAATGAGATCAACACAGAAAGAACTGTCACTCAAGAATGTAGCAAATGAAAATGTATTTTTTTGTTTAATTTCCTTCCTATTTTTACACCCAGTTGTTTTTAAAATTTTTTTAAATTCTTCAATTACACCGTGTCGCCATCTTAGTTGGATTCCTGAGAGACAACAGAATTTAAAATATTTTTCTTTATTTCGAATTTAATTGTCCTTTCCTCGTGCAATTCTTTTGAGTATTTTTTTTACATGTATTATTAGTATTAATATTATTATTGCTGTTATTGTTGTTATTATTATTTTTATTATTATTATTATTATTATTATTATTATTATTATTATTACTATTATTATTATTATTACTATATCTGAAATATTATTTTTATTCATTTACTTTCTTTCTCTACTCATTTAAACTGTTTTTGCATTTTTCACTCACGAACCTCATCACGATCACTATCATCATCATCATCGTTTGTCATCATCATCATCATCATCGTTATCGTCATCGTTCGACGTTATATTTCTGTTTAATTAAAACTTTTTAAAAGCATTACATTCAGATTATTATCTAATATAAAATAAAATGAAATAAAAAAAACGAATATTTAAATGAAATCTGATCTGAAGGTCGAACGACTCAATTCATTCCCTCAACCTCTCCGCCATTTCCCTATCTCTGTGAAAATCACTTCCTTCAAACGTCCAATGGCGTGGCTCCTCGCCCCAATGTGGGAGGAGCCAGGTGTCCCCATTGTGGGAGGAGCCAAGTGTCCACAAGACGGGTAAAAACGTTTCGAGGGCACTGATGAATTTTTCCTCCCCAAGGTGGGATTTGAACTCTGGAACTCGTGGCTTGGAAGGTGAGAACAACAAGCTGAGAGAACAAAGAGACGTCTTTGGCTCCAAGAATTGA
This sequence comes from Hirudinaria manillensis, assembly GCA_034509925.1. Classification (NCBI taxonomy): domain Eukaryota; kingdom Metazoa; phylum Annelida; class Clitellata; order Hirudinida; family Hirudinidae; genus Hirudinaria; species Hirudinaria manillensis. Next base: position 9,666,729 of record CM067532.1, on the reverse strand, counting down.
CTTTACCAACCCCTGGAGAGAAATTCGCAGCCGATCGAGGTAGGGTTGGAAAAAGGGGACTGGTTAATAAGGAGACTACCCTAGGGGCTACTTCGTGGCTCATATCCGCGGCAAGTAACAACTCACGAGGCGCTGGTTTTTATTGCCTCAGTCGGCATCTTTCCCTCTTGAAAATCAAAGGCAATGATATCTCCTCGCCAAATCAAATCTACCCATCTTTATCTTCTCACCTCGGGAACCACCCACCCATTCGTTAGTCCACCCAGCCACCCCTGGGGGGCGCTTTATGGTTCCGTGGCGAATTTGATGCGCTTTCAAATGTCTGATTAGTTGCAAGTTTATGATCCCGGTTCAAGCGGCTATCATTGCTTGCTCTCGGCTCCTTCAAGTCTCCCTCCTTCCGTCTTTTCCTTCAACGTCCCCTCCATTTGAGGTTTTAAACTCTCATTCGAAGACGTCTTCAGTTGAATGTGGTCCACCCACTCATACAACCACCCAGCTATCCACTCGGCTACCCAATCAACCACCCACTCAGTCTAATCTGTCGTTCATGTCACCCATTCAATAACATGATTGATTCAGATCCTCATTCATTGCTTCGTCAATCCATCCATTAGCTCTAAATATCAGTTCTTACTTTCCAAGGGTTGCTTTCTGTCAGTTTCCTAAACTTATTCAAAACCCTTCCAAGCCACTCATTTCGTCCATCTATCTCTCCAAATTCACCTGTCCATCAATTCATCCATGAAGCAATCAATTAATCAATCCTCCAATCAATCAATCAATTGGGCGATCGATCGATCATTCAATCAATCAATCAATCAACCAACCAACCAGTCAACCAGTCAATCACTCAACCAACAGAAGTATAAGGCACACATCGTCTGAGTGTCGTCTGACTGCAGGATCCTATTTTCGCGCCAAAGTTTCGATTGCTTCCAGGCTACGAAGGAAAATACAAAATCGTAATTTTCAATCGACCACCCACGACGAGCTTCTAACGAGTCTTTATGACGTCACTCAGTGAGGAGTGGCCACGTGTCAAATCCCTACCTCGTCTTCATCGTCTTCCTCCTCCTCCTCTTCCCTCTCCTCCTCCCCCCTCATCGTCGTCGTCGTCATCATCATCAGCATCACCACCACCACCATCATCATCATCATCATCATCAGGACCAATTTGGACAGGGTTTTGTTCCGGACGTTTCAAAGGAGAACTTAAGAGAATTCAGAGATTGATTGATCAGTTGGTTGATTGGCTGGATGGGTGGGTGGATGGATGGATGGAAGGGTTGATGGATATAGAACAGATGGTTAGATAGATGGATGGATAAATGATAGAATGATTGATTGATTGATTGATTGATTGATTGATTGATTGATTGATTGATTGATTGATTGATTGATTGATTGATTGATTGATTGATTGATTGATTGATTGATTGATTGATTGATTGATTGATTGATTGATTATTTGATTGATTGATTGATTGGCTTGATGGGAGGAAAACAGATGGTTGGATAGATGGATGGATAAGTAAATAAATGATCAATTGATTGACTGTTTGGTTGATCGGCGGATTGATTGACTCTTTGATTGCCGATTGGCGAAATATCCGATGGTTTTTAATTTAGAAATTTCCGGCTTAATTTTGTCGCATGAAAGGATAATCCCCGAATTTATGGGCATTAACTTATCAAATCATATTTAATATAACTTTTGCTATAACAAAAATAAAAATAGTAATAATAATAATAATAAGAAGAATAACAAATTTATTTCATTGTTTGCAAGACGAGAAACCTCGGTCACATTCATGTTCGTCTGGTTCCGAGTTGAGAGGCGAGCGATAAATAATTGCATGCGAATGTTGATGATGACGACGACGACAAAGACGATGACAATGACGATGATGATGATGACGATGGTAAAGGTGGCCTCTACTGATGATGATGATGATGATGAATGCGGTAAATTCGTAAACAGAAATCTTCCTTCGAACTCGAAATTCCCGTCGACCTCACAAAATCCATCTCCATGGACAAGCCGCCCGTGACTTCATTCAATTATCGACCATCGCAAGCTTCATCGTCGTCGTCGTCGTCATCGTCATCATCATCATCATCATCGTCATCATCATCATCATCAGCATCATCATCATCACCATCATCATCCAAGATGACTCACGTTTGACTGTCCATCCTCGAAATGTATCACCGATGTTTCACAAGGTCCAGACTAATACCTGCATTAAAATAATCATTCATAAATTATGAATATTAAATACATCCTGAATTATGAAATTTGCATAAATTATGATGATTTTATTATGATGCAGCCAATCATAATAACGGAACGACAATGTAGGTCACGTCGATGTAGTTCAGCGTGAGGACAAGTCACGTGGATTATTATTATTATTATTATTATTTTTAAAATCAAATTTTGCGACTTTAAAAGTTAAATTATTAAAAATTCATTTCCTTGAATTTAAAAATAAAAACGTTTTTCTTTTTAATTCTTTCGACTGGAAACAGAAAAAAATTCAATTTCAGCCATAAAAAGATTTATATTAAATTTTTGTATTTGAATTTTACAATTTTCAAATTAAGAAGAAAACATTTATTATTATTATTATTATTATTATTATTATTACTATTATTATTATTATTATCATTATCATTATTATCATTATTATCACTATTATTATTATTATCATTTTTATTATTATTATTATTATTATTATCATCGATATTATTATTATTATTATTCTCTCAAAAAATAGTGGATATTTGTCGTCAAAGAAATTTTTCCAAATGAATCTTTTTTCCATCCTTGGAATGCAAACATTTTCCTTGCAGAAACTCAATTTATTTTAGAAAAAATATCAACATTTTGAGAAATAATTATCCATTAATATCATATTAATGATGATAATAATAAAAATAATATTATTTATAATAATAAAAATAATATTATTTATAATAATAAAAATAATATTATTTATAATAATAAAAATAATATTATTTATAATAATAAATATAATTTTACTTATAATAATAAAAATAATATTATCATCATCATCATCATCATCATCTTCGTCATCATCCTCTCCCACGATCTCAGCCCCGCCAGTACTGACGGACGCCTCACCCAGTTTCCTGGTGCATTCGGAGGGCGAAAGTTTGGATTTGTTCTGCGAGGCCACGGCCAGCCCTGAGCCCCTGTTGACGTGGCAAAAGAACCACAGGGACATCATCCAGGGTCACGTGTCCAGGCAGACTGACGCCGACAGGGTTACCATTGGCATCAACAAGATACACTTCAAGTTGGTGGATTCTTTTTTTATTCGTTTTCTTCTTCTTCTTCTTATTATTATTTATTATTATTATTATTATTTTTATTATTATTTTTATTATTATTATTATTATTATTTCTCTCCTTCTTAGTCTTCCGGATCTTCGTTATCATCGTCATCATCATCTTAGTCATCGTCATCATCATCATCGTCATCATCATCATCGTCATCATCATCGTCATCATCGTCATCGTCATCGTCATCAGGTCGTTGAAGAAGTCGGACGGAGGTTTATACAGTTGTACATTCAAGAACATCGTCGGTCAGGTGACCCACGACCTGAAACTCATCATTGAAGGTGAGTCACCTGTATTGTCGCTCAACACCTGTTCTCAGATGTAATTTAATTAACGAGAATTATTGTTATTTTTAATATTAATATATTTATTGTTTTTATTATTGTTGTTATAATTATTATATTATATCAATCACATGATTATAATTATTAATATTATTAATTAATATTATTAATTATTAATACTATTAATTATTAATATTATTATTAATTATGATTCTTTTGTTGTGCACGTTTTAAACTCGGTTTGTTCCTAATTTTTTCAGTTTATTTCAAACAATTTCTTGCACAAGATTAGATGCAGTGAGTGAAGGTGCGAAGATAGATGGATGGATGGATGGACGGACGGACAGATGAACGGATGGATGGACAAATAGATAAAAGGATGGATGGACGGACGGATGGATGGATGAATGGATGGATGGATGAATGGATGGACGGACGGATGAACGGGTGGATGGACAAATAGATAAAAGGATTGATGGATGGTCGAATGGATGGATGGATGGATGAATGGATGGATGGACGGACGGATTGTTGGTTTATAAATAGATGAGGATTTAAAATCAACGAAGCGAGAAATGAACATTTCTCTCCCCCCCATATATGTCCTATGAATGTATACAACACTATGACGTCACAGGCGATGACTCACAGGTCACGTGGCTTGATTAATAGCCTCATTCCAAGTTTTTGATTATTTTCAACGCTTTTAAGACATTTTTGCTTAAAAATAATGTTTTAATTAAGTCGTTATTGCGTGGATTTTATTATTTTTAATAATAATAAAAATAAAAATAATAATAATAATAATATTAAAATGATAATAATAACTTATAATGGTACTAAATTATCTTTAATAGTTTATCATTAAGGTTTTACAAGGAATTTAAGTTGCTTAAAATTATGTTATTTTTTTTTATGTTTTTAAATATTTTATAATTTAATTTTATATATCTTATAATTTAATTTTTTAATAAATTTCGTAAAATTCGTGTTTTTAAAATTGAATTTCAATTTCAAATTCCCGCATGTTTTTCCTTGCGAACGTTTAATTTCAAGATTTTAATTCAATATTTTTTTTTTTAATTTTCGTATTTTAATTTGAAATTCAGTGTTAAATGACGCTGTATTAAATATCATTTCTTCAATTTCTGGGCATGAATATTATTATTATTATTATTATTACTATTATTATTATTAATTTATCCTGAATAATATTATTAATATTAACTAATCACTAATAATATTATTAAAATTAATAAACATTATAAAATCTTTCATTACTCAGACGATTCATACTATTAAATATTATTATTATTAATACAATAATAATAATAATAATAATTATTATTATATTATTGTTATTACTATTATTATTTGGAGTCTTGCGATGACAGAGGACTGAACGTGGATCACAACAATTTAATGTTGATTGCAACATGTTGTGAAACATTAGTAAGTATCTGTCTAAGCTGGGCACCATAGGCGATAATAATGATGATGACGATGACGATGACGATGATGATGATTATGATGATGATGATGATTATGATGATGAGGATGAGGATGATGACGACGACGAGGAGGACGACGACGATGATGATGATGATGATAATATTGACTAGGAGAATTTGAAAACTCCTCTCTTGAAGTTTGTCCGGGAATTGAACACTGAAATTGATATCATTGAAGCATTGAATGAGCAACAAAGGAAGGTAAATGTGGTTCTCTTCGGGGGTTCAGAACTCTTTTCTACCTCCACATTCCATCCATCCGTCCGTCCATCCGTCCGTCCATCCGTCCGTCCATCAGTCCGTTCATCCAACCTTCCCCATTCGACTTTGTTTGCGATCTACCACGGATTGTTTCCACCAGATCAATGCCAGTGATTAATGG
>CM067532.1:9641179-9656179 GCA_034509925.1 Hirudinaria manillensis | reverse complement strand
GTTTTTGGTGCTGTTGTTGTTGTTGCTGTTATTGTTGTTGCTGCTGTTGTTGTTGTTGTTGTTGCTGTTGTTGTTGCTGCTGTTGTTGTTATTGTTGCTGCTGTTGTTATTGCTGGCCCAACATGAATGAAAGTTGTTGTGGCAACTTGTTCCAACAGTTATTGTGACGACGACGACGACGATGACGAAGACGATGATGATAATGATGACTGGTCTGAATGGCGAATATATCTTTGCATTACATCAATCAGATCCTTAATTAACTTTAATGTGTTTTATTATTCATAATATTAATATTTAACGTCTTGTTTATTCAACGTTAATTAATTATTAATAACAAATAAATAAATTAATTCATTCATTCGTTCATTCGTTCATTCGTTCATTCGTTCATTCGTTCATTCGTTCATTCATTCATTCATTCATTCCATGTGAGTGCATTGGAAGCAGTAGTCGATCGAGTAACCAAAGAAACGAATAACCACGAAATATGACGGAAACGCATATTTTTCCAGGATATAATAATAATAATACTAATAATAATAATAATAACGAGAGCAATAGTAATATAAAAGTTATTATTTTTAAAATATTTAATTGCTGTTTAAATAAAAATAACATTTTTATTTCATGAACGTTTTATTTCTTCATTTTAATGGCTTGTTTGATGTTATGTAGAAATAATTTTAATATTTATTATTTTTATTATTATTATTATTATTATTATTATTATTATTGATATTATTATTGTTATTTTATGATTTTATTATTAATTTTTTGCGACGTTTCTCGGTCGATTGGATACGCCGGCAAATATTATCTCTGCGATTTCAGCAAAAATATTTCACACCTTTATTCATTTTATCCATTCAACCGTTTTTCAATCTCTTCGTATGTCAATCTATCCATCCATCCGTCCGTCCGTCCGCCCACTAACCTTTCCATCCATCCATCCATCCATCCATCCATCCATCCATCCATCCATCCATCCATCATTTCTTTCTCTCCATTTCCACCAACCTAACCGCAGATATGCCACGCATACTAGCCACGCCGACCAGGGTCTACCTCGCCGTCGGCTCCAGCGGTCGTCTGGACTGCCCGTGGACTGCCAATCCACCGGTCACTCACGTCGTGTGGTCGGTCAACGACAGGTCGCTCGATCTCAAGAACCACGGCAGGTTCCGCTTGACCGACTCCATGTCCCTGGTCATCGAACCAGTGACCAGGAGGGACGAGGCCAGGTACTCGTGCGTACCCTATTCCTCGCTCGGTCCGAGCCAGTCGGCCAACACCATGCAGGTTTTCGTGAGAGGTTAGTTGATGTTGTTGATATTACAATTATTATTGTTATTGTAATAATAATATTATTATATTTATAATAATATAATTATTATTATTATATTTATTATTATTATTATTATTACCACTATTAGTAATATTGTTGTTGTTGCTAAACTTTGCGAATTGTAATGAAGTTTCGTTCGGAATGAAGAAGGCGAAACCTTGAAAATCGCGTGTTTTTCCATTTTAATTGACCGAAAGTGAAAGCAAGTTACGCATGACTGGACATGGTGACGCGTGCAGACACGGTCGACTGATTCGATGTTCCTTGGCGGACGACACGAAATGTACAAATGTAAAATAAAATGCAATCGTCGACGACGACGACGGTGATGATGATGATGATGATGATGACGACGACGATGATGATGATGATGATGATTGATGTTATCAATGCGAAGGAATGGTGTATTGGGATAAATTGATTATTTAAATTTCAGCCATTTTCTCTTATCGTCGTAAAGCATTTACATTATCACCATCATCACCATCATCACCATCATCTTCATCATCACATTCATCATCTGTGTCGTCGTCATCATCACCATTAACTCGACCAGAATCCTAGCACCCTCATAAGCAGTATAATCATCATCACCACCATCGTGTCCACCACCCACGTGGACCTCAAATAATAATCACTGACGTGGATGGGTGGGTGGGTGTATGGGAGGAGATGACACCACGTGACCTCAGAACAAATTCCGTCCTGTCATTGGCGGTCGGCAGGGCGTGGATTTGAAATTGGTTTAAATTCGTCTCCATCCAACTCCGGTGTGGGGAATTCCACGATGTCCGTTCGAACGAGCGGATGGATGGATAGGTAGATGGTTTGGTTGGTTGGTTGGTTGTGTAACCAGCACTATCATCATCATCGTCGTCGTCGTCGTCATCATTATCACTGTCATTTGGTCGTCATCATTATCAGTGTCATCGTCGTCGTCATCATCAATCGTTAACACATGGACGAATCGGGTTTTTCCAAGTCGGAGCCCGTCGTCATGGCCAAAGTAACCATGGCGACTGATTTGGCGTCTGCGATTTTTTTCATTCTACGATCCAATAAAGAAGCTGCTTTATGGGACGGCCGAAGTTTACGAACAAAAGTTGGGGAATTTTCTTTGGGCTTCCATTCATTCATTCATTCATTCATTCATTCACTCATTCATTCATGCCTTCATTCATTCATTCACTCATTCATTCGTTCGTTCATTCATTCATTATTTATCATCATCACTACCATCGTCATCGTCGTCATCATCAAAACTCTGATGATTGACATCTCTGGAATTAAACACGGACTCCGTGGAGGGGTCAAAATCCGGGTCAGGGTCGATCGAACGACCAATAAAATGCAATAAAAGTAATCACGTGACGACCCGACCTCCATTTCGACCAATGGCAGATCTCCGTCGGCGTTTGTGATGATGTGCAGATGTGTTAATCATGTTTATCTCGGGAAAAAACTCTGACTGCTTTTGGTAAGACAAGGAAAGAGGAAGACAACGACGATGGCTCTAGGGATAGAAAGAGTGGAAGAGTGAATGAATGATGAATGATAGGCGGAGGAGGCTTATCATCTTCTGAGGCAATCCATCTTCTTCAATCAGTTGACGAATCAACCAATCTCCGTCAACCGTTTTTTAGGTTTAGAATTTGACTAGGATTAAATTTAAAAACAACCGAAATTCAAAATTCACAATTTATCGTCTGAGTTTTTAAGACGTTGCCCGATAAACAACATTTCAGTTTAATTCGAAATATGTCAATAAATAAATAAATAAATAAATAAATAAATAAATAAATAAATAAATAAATAAATAAATAAATAAATAAATAAATAAATAAATAAATAAATAATTAAATAAATAAATAATTAAATTTAAATATGTTTATAATTTATTATTTAATATAATCACATTTTTCTCCCAAATAAAGGGTATCGACAAATAACAAGGAGAAAATGAAATTTATGAAATTCTTCCCACGACCGATGATGTTGATGATGACGACGACGATAATGACGACGATGACGACGACGATGATGACGATGACGACGACGACGACGATGATGATGACATTGATATGCTTGCTATCGTTCGTCACTTCGACACGCATAAGTGCCAATGGTATTAATTCAAAGCTGCTGTTGTTGTGGTCGTTGTTGTTGTTGCTGTTGTTGTTGTTGTTGTTGTTTGCATATTGTTGTTGTTGCTGTTGTTGTTGTTGTTGTTTGCATATTGTTGTTGTTAGGATGTTGTCGTTTCTTGAATGTTGGGGGGTTGTTGAGTCACGTGGGCATCGTAAAATTTCTCTCAAATTGTCGAGAAAAAGTCGACAAGGATTTTTGCTTCCCCAACTCACTACCCATCCTATCACTACCCACCCTATCACTACCCAAACTATCACTACCCAACCTATCACTACCCACCCTACCACTACCCACCCTATCACTACCCAACCTATCACTACCCACCCTACCACTACCCACCCTATCACTAACCCGTAACCCTTCGCTTGATTCTTTGCTCAGTTTCTTCTTTCGTTCAGACGGTTCTCTCGAATGACCCTGTGACGATGCATTGGTCATGCATGGTGAATGGGTGAATTCACCATCCAAAAGAGCCTGAATGCACTGCGAGTGCATTGTGGCGATGCATTGTTGTGCATTGTTGTTTAAACGAAAATGAGACCGTTCTTGTCATCACGTCGACTTGAAAGCACAAATCGTTCCTTGCACGAACAAATCCAAGAAGACTAATTCAGTAGGAATGTTTTAAGGAGTGCATGGAGAGGGGAAAGAGAGAGGAAGATGATGATGATGGTTTCGCGCCTGGGGATGCAGGGCCGAACGAATTAATGCACTTGTGTCACGAGAAAAGGGGATGACAAATTTACAAAATTTTCTGAAACAGAAGTGACGGATAATCGGTAAAAACAAAGTTTTGAGATGAGAGAGTGGGTAGGCGAGTGAGTGAGTGAGTGAGTGAGTGAGTGAGTGAGTGAGTGAGTGAGTGAGTGAGTGAGTGAGTGAGTGAGTGAGTGAGTGAGTGAGTGAGTGAGTGAGTGAGTGAGTGAGTGAGTGAGTGAGTGAGTGAGTGAGTGAGTGAGTGAGTGAGTGAGTGAGTGAGTGAGTGAGTGAGTGAGTGAGTGAGTGAGTGAGTGAGTGAGTGAGTGAGTGAGTGAGTGAGTGAGTGAGTGAGTGAACGATCAAAGAGTAACATCTGGTAAAAGAACCTCCCATTCATAAGTACTCACTCGCCAAAATGCATTCGAGAAATCAAAATGGCGTCGCCAACGACGTTTCGCCGGACGCCATTTTGTTGATTTATTCTTTGTTTTTTTTTATTCCATTTCCTTTGCTCTCCTTGCGGAACTATTATATCTATGCACCAGACGGGCTATCATATCTATGCATCTATTCTGAAAGGTGCTGCATCAGACTGGAAAGACGTACATTGCTGGCAGTTATATGCTTAGAGGTTTCCACATTATTCGCCACATAATTGTTACAATTTCACACGAAATACTAAATTTCAGTCGTTAGATGTCGGTTCACGGAATCTTGAATTTATTATTAGTCAAAATCGTAGTCCACACATCCATCTATCCATCCATCATGCACAACAACAACATCATCATCATCATCATCATCATTCGTCAGCATTATCATCATCATCATCATCATCATCTTCAGAGGCATCAAATATTTTTATAGGTTTCACATTGAATTTGTTTTGCGACTTCGATTTTAATAAAGAAATTTTATGAAATTGGTGACGATGACGACGACAACGACGATTGTGCTGACAATGATGATGATGATGATTCCATGTTTGCATGTGGAATTCGTTTATTGACGCAATTCCTTTTACTCACCATCGTCGTCGTCGTCGTCGTCGTCATTGCTTTCCTTTTTAAATATCTGCCATCCATCCTACTGACTTGTCATTTATTCATCTTTCCCTCGATCCCTCCCTTCATTCATACTTCATTTCTTCTTTTTATTTATTCATCCGTCGTCCCATCCATCCATCCATCCATCCATCTGTCCACCCATCCGTCCATACGACCATCCGTCCATTCGTCCGACTCAAAATTCTGGGCTAGTACTTTAATCCCTTCAAGACCATTGCAACCCCAATCCTAAGATAGGCACCACAGGCCGAACCCCAAGCCCAAAAACTCTACCCACTCGCCCGCATCAAAAAAAATCTCGAATCGATGTTGGCGCACCCGAGAAAAACAGCGCCAGGGAAGATTCATCCGCCGAGCGATAAATCGGTAGCCGTCGAAAGATTGCATAGAACCGACAGAGATGAAACGGAAGTAAACATAGATAAGAAAACAAAGTCAACATAGATAACAAACACCAACTCACGTGATAAGGGGAGAGAGAGGAAGTTGTTCCGTGAACTCTTCTTTAGGCTTCGCAGGGACGATTATTATTCTTTGTCGGACGACCAAGGGGAAGCAAAGAACATTTGGAACGGAAAAATAAAAACAAAATGGCTGACCAACAAAATGGCTGACCATCAGACATTGGTGGAAAACTACGCAAGAAAAAGAGGGTTTTGACAAATTACTGGGAAAAACTAAAAAAACATTTTAAGGGGATTTTTTTAAACATTCACTGCCTTAAAATAGCTTCATTTAATTTTAAGTTTGAAGTAATTTAAATTTAAATTGCATAAAATTATTAAAAATTAATCCCCTTAATATAATAAGTAATATAATTCATCACAATAAAATAATAATTAAATTTCAATTTAAAATCAAATAAATTATAATTGTAATTAAATTTATTAATCCATTAATGTATAAATAATTTTAATGTTATAAAAATAATAAAAATTATTTATAAAAAATTAAAGATAAATAAATGCAGCTAAAGGATTTAAATATAAAAAAATATTTTAAACGTGTTTTGAGCGGATATGCGATATAAATAAGGACAGCTTTCATTCCTTTTCTCGGTGAATCCTTTTTCCATCTTTCCATCTTCTGTGACGTCACTTCCCCTTCATCCATCCATCCATCAGTGTCGACGACGATCTCCGATGATAGGAGCAACCGTATCCATGGAGACGCCGTTGGCGTCTTTCCTGTGATTATGATAGTGATGTCGTATGATGATGCTGATAATGATGATGATGGTGACGATGACGACGACGACGACGATGAGTATGGTGACTCCATTACTGGGATCGTATTATTATTATTATTATTATTATTATTATTATTAATATTATTATTATTATTAATTTTAGATTATTTTATTATAATCGAAATAATGAGTTATCTAATAGCTACAATTAAAAAACAGATATTTCAGAAAAACAAATCATACGTGTTATAAAACAAACAGGTTATACAAATATACAATGCAAGCACAAAAAAAAAACTCACAAAAACGAAAGTATTGAGGGAGACAACAGAAGACAGCTTATTCCCCCATTTCTCTTTCTTAAAACTTAACCTTAGTGAGGGAAGAATTTGTGGGGTAGTCCTCAGTCGGTGAATGGGGTGGATTGGGTGGACAAGGGGTTGTCCATCCGTCCATCCATACTGGCAGTCAGGGTCACTGCGGTTCTGTTTGCTTGAACCCTCCGGAACAAGTCATTCCACGGAGCGTGAAACTGAGATTTCCACATCCATGAATCAATTCCCTTCTAAACTAAAGGCCAGTGCCTCTGGCCCAAAGGTCGTATCCTTGGCAACAGGGTCAGCCGCGAAGGTCGAGATTTGAAATGAAAACCGGGTGATTGTATTTGGGGAGAGGTGAGGGAGTATTTCTACTCATGAGTGCCTGGGTGAGAGCAGAAGTGATGTAGGAAAGATGAGGTCGATGAGATCAAGGGTTAGGATGAAGGGGTGGTCCCTGCGATTGACTGATGTTTGGTTGGTTGATTGGTTGGTTGGCTTATCATATTTGATGGAATTATTTTCTCTATTTCTACGTTTATATTACAATTTGTCTTGAATCGTTTGCGTAAGGCCATCTATGAAAACGTTGTAGGTCAAGTCTAATTAGGTCAAACCAACATACTTTTGGTAGCTGGTTATTCGTACCGTATATTCCGGTGGTATTTGGTCTAAGCTAAGGTCAGACCTGTAGCCAATACCGGACCCATTACTTAAAGATGTAATACCAATACCATTGCAAGTACCTATAAATTCAGTACCAATATCGGTAGCGGTACCTAATGATCCAATACCACCACTAGTACCAGTACTTGGTGCCAAGTACCAATACCCAGTACCAGAAATCTGGTTAGGATGAATTGTTGATGGCCTATAAAACTGAATGAACCAATCAGCGTCCGACACGTCATTCGAGGAAAGATTGAATGAGGTGTAAAGAAGTTCAAGAGGCGATGGAAGCCATCAATTATTGTTATTATCATAATTATGAATAATGTGAAAATCCTGTCAGTTTTTATTACAATTACAGTTTTATTATGGTCTATTATTATTTGAATTATTATTATTATTATGAAATCATACAAAAACTATGAATTTATGAATTTCAAAATTCCTCCGGTGAAATTTTTCCACGGAATTCTGTTCAACATTTTAAAATTATTTTTAAAAAATTAATTTTAATTTAATTTCCTCTTAAATCTCTCCTAAATCTTCGAAAAACATTTTCTCGCCAAAGCCGCAAAGAAAGAAGACCGACCCCCAACCCTCGATGAACCGAATTAATGTCGCCTCGCACGACCTAATTATTTGACCTCTGAACCGACATAGAAATTTAGCGCTCCGTAACAGACGCCGAGTTCCAAGCCAGTAAAGAAATCGTGAAACATGGAGCGAGCACAGGCGACACAACAACAACAACAACAACAACAAACGACAGCAACAACAACAACGACACCACCACCACCATCAACAACAACAACAACAACAAACGACAGCAACAACAACAACAACAACAAACGACAACAACAACAACAACAAACGACAACAACAACAACAACAACAAACGACAACAACAACAACAACAACAAACGACAACAACAACAACGGAAGCAACAGCAACAAAACTTGAGCTACGACTCCACGACACACCAGGGTCACAGGGTGCAATTTGCAAGAGGGAAGGTCAAGGAGAAAAGAAGTAGAGAAAATACAACTCAAGGAATTGAGGTCCCGACAACATGGCCGACGACTTATAATAATTTATTATTGTTATTTAATATTAATAATAATAATTTATTATTATTATTATTATTATTATTATTATTATTATTATTATAAATTATTTAAATAAATTTGTGAAACATAAATATTTTTTAATGCAACTTCCTGTAAGGATTAAATTCTTCGGAAATTCAACATCACTGCCAGTGATAAATATTAATAAAATGAAAATTTATCTTTTTTCCCAATTTTAAAGATAAATGTAAAAAAAATGGATTTTTAATTAATTAAAGTTATTTTCCTTTTTAATTCCGAGAATTATTAGAGGATTAATTTCTCAATATTCCTTTCGAATGACATTTCATAAATTATTATTATTATTATTATTATTATTATTATTATTATTATTATTATTATTATCGCTTTGAATTTAGCGAAGTGAGAACCTGTTGTGTGTCCTTGTATTGGAAGTGATTCATGGGGTCACGGATGAGTGCATTTGAGCAGCCAATGAAAAATGGGTTAGTGAACGGACGAATGGAATGACGGCTGGATGGACAGACGGACGGACGGATGGATGGACTGATTGCATGGCGAAGAAGAATCAGCCAGATTAATCATACTATTTAATATCTATTTATCTCATTTTCATTGGGTAAGGATATTTAGATGAGTGAGCCGATTAATGGATGGATGGATGGACGGATGGATGGATGGATGGACGGATGGACGGATGAATGGATGGATGGCTGGATGGATGGATGGACGGATGAATGGATGGATGGGTGGATGGATGGAATAAACAAAACCTCACACCTCTTCTTCCTAACTTCCGGCTTCGTTTGATTTTTCTTTGATGATTTTCCATGAATTTTAGGCTGGAAAACATGAAAAATGTTGGATAAACAAATCTTAAATATCAAATTTCTACCTTTAAAAATGCACTTTTGGAATGCCAAACAGCTATGTTTAATCTCCAGTGCGAAATTGAGGGATGTTAGTGAGTGTCCATGTTGTCATTACTATTATCATCACCGTTGTCGCAATATTATTGCAATTATAATTATTATTATGATAAATAATAATAATAGTATTATATTACATTAATAATAATCATATTATCGTATTGTAAATGTATTATCCATTGAAAATAACACTTTATTCATAAACTTGAAACGTTTGTTGATAATATTGAATATAACATTATTTTTCTACATATAATTAATAAACATAATATATTCTTTTAAAATTTCAAATTTATTTTTTTTTTTTAACTGTTACAAAATCAGTTTTAAGTTTGAAAATCATTTTCTTTCAGATCCGCCGGTATTCACGATTAAACCACTGCCATATTATCAGAAGTTAACAGGTGATAACCTCACGATACCCTGCTCAGCCGAGGGAGAACCCAACCCCGTGGTGGCCTGGAGGAGGGTGAGTGCCTGGGCCCCTATGGATGGATGGGCTGTACGAAACGTTCAGCTAAGAGCTTCCTATACAAATTATAATAAATTGTAAATTTAATTAAAATATATTAAAATCAGATATTATTATTATTATTATTATTATTATGAATTATTATTATAATTATTTGATTATCGTTATAAATAGGTTAGAGCTACTGAATGGGGTAGTGAGATTGAGGGGATGGGAGACTGAGGGGGTAGTGAGACTGAGGGGGTAGTGAGACTGAGGGGGTAGTGAGACTGAGGTGGTAGTGAGACTGAGGTGGAGGTGAGACTGAGGGGGTACTGAGTCTGGCGCTTGCGTGGTGGGTAGCCATTAAGTCCGGACTGGTCATCCATCATCGGCCGCGTTCATGCATCAGCTGGATACGCCATTACGATTAAGGTGCTAACGAACCTCCTAATTAAACGACCACCCATCAATCAACAGGTGATCCGGAACAGGTGTATTAGCGCCTGGAAAATGAAAAATCTGATCTGATAGTCGATGCAGGCTTTATGGAGTTTTAATAATAATAATAATAATCATCATCATCATCAACATCATCACAATTATAATGTCTATATTAATATTACGAAAGTGATTATTATTATTATAATTATTATTACTCATAGTATCTAAAAACAAATTTTAAAATAATTTATAATATTATTTATATTTATAATTGTTATTATCATTAGTAGTAGTATATGTTGTAAATAGAAGCAGGGGGTCATTGTCGGCGACGGGAGGGTGAAAGTCGTCGAGGGCAACCTGACCTTGACCCTGCTGGAAGGTCACGACGAGGGCACCTACGAGTGCGTGGCAACCAACGTCGTCATGAGCATCGTCACTCCGACCATACTGGTCGTACTGAGAGGTAAGTTGAGGATGGAAAGATGGGCGGGCTGACAGACGGACGGATGGACGAATGGATGGATGGACGGACGGATGGACAGATGATGGACATACGGTTGGAAATGCTTGTCCTTGAAGTGGTTAAATTTTTTTTGTTTCGTTTTAAATGAAATTCGAGAGCAGATGATTTTTTTTTATTTAAGAGAAAAAAAAATTTAATAAATTCCATTTATTATTATTATTATTATAGATATATCTCTGTAAATTAAATTTTTTTCTTTCTTTCTTTTACTTAAACCGAACAGCCAACGAAAAGTCTCCGTCGTACAGACTGACCTCGGCGACGGGTCAAGGTCACGTCGTGCTGTCATGGCAACCGTCCTTTCGTCACGACAGGGGACGGCATTTGTTTATATGGTCAGTTACCATGGAAACTGCCGATAAACAAGGAGCTTTAATTTCACTCTGCCGGCGCTGCTTTTCCTGACCTCCTCCTCCTCCTCCTCCTCCTCGTCGTCGTCGTCGTCGTCGTCGTCATCTTCCTCCTCCTTTTCCACGGTCGACCTTGGCCTACACACGTCTTTTCCGTCTGTCATTTGTTGATCGGATTTGTTATCTGACAATCATTCACTTCTTTTTGTTCATCATTTTATTTTATCATAATTTATTCGTAATTATGCAAATCCATTGGCCTTATTCATAGTTACGTGTCTGTGAATATGTAAATCGCCATAATTAGCATGACTTATTCGTAATTGTAAATGAATATATAGATTTATTTAAAAATAACAAAAATTATAGCATAGTAATTTTTATTTTATTATTCAATATAATTTATAATAAATTCATTTTATAAATTTATAAAGTAACAATAATATAATTGAAAAATTAAAATAATGAATCACGAACAATAAATAAATAAAAAATAAATTTAAATTAATCTTAAATTTGAAAATATCAAATACACCTCTGGAATATCAACCAATGAAGAACAAAATAACAATCAGGTACCAATCAGTTGGAGGGAAACAGGAATGGCAAGTCATGTCCCTATCAGGCATCGAATCAAATTCAGTTCCTATTTACGGACTCCAATCAAACACGACCTATCAATTCGTACTACACTCGATGACCAATAGCGGCCGAGAGGTGTTCCATCCTCATCCCCTATTGGTCCACACGGAACCAATCGTAGGTGGGGATAAGCTTTTTGGCTTAGAAGTTATAATGAATTTTGAAAGCACAAAAGTCGTTTGAATATGAAATTTAATACAATAACATATTGCTAACAATTATTATTTATTTATTATTATTATTATTATTTAATATTCCATTAATTATATCATTATATTATATATTATATAATGCTTTGACTTATAATTTCAACGGCGTAATAAATAATTATTATTATTAGACGAAAAGTCATGGTCTGACGATTCGACACGTGGCGACGGGCGAACGGTCAACATAAGGGAGCCAGGTCAGTCGTACCTCATCATGTATCAATTATGACAACAAATCAAATAATTTAAATTTACATCAAAACAATTTTATAAATCATCATAATCAACAAATCCAACTTTTTCAATCATATCAGACCAAGATACAAACTACAGACCGAGCGACCCCAAGCTCCACCCACCTACAAACTTGTCGGCTTCCTATTGGTCGCATTCTGGCATAAACATCACGTGGTCACATCCGGTCGACCAGCAATCGGCTCCAGTTTATTACATAATAGAATACAAGACGGTCGGTAAATGGGTCAACCTGACCGAGAAACCCGTTTCCGGTCACCTGACGTCCTACCATTGGAGGACGCCGTCACGTGGGACGACTTACCGCTTCCGGTTGGTGAGCGTCGACGGCACCATGACGCGCTTCAGTCAGCCGTCGCAGGAGTTTGCCGTCAAAACTTTTGCCGGTGAGAAGACGAAAGTTGACGATGGCTATTGACGCTGACATTGACAATGACTCCTTGACAGATCCAGACGACGTCGGCGTCTGGCGTCCGAGCAGTACCGTCGTTGTCGCTCTGGTCGCTCTGGCGGTCGGTTCGATCCTTGCCTTGTCAGTTCTCGTGTTCAGCGTCAATTACCTGAGGAGGATTAGGAGGAAGAAGAGACTACCGTATGGTAAGCTGGGTGATGATGAAGATGAAGATGATGATGACGACGACGACGACGGTGATGGTGATGATGTCGATGACGATTATTCTGGCAATGGTTATGGCCGCGATGACGATAACTATGGCTGGTTTAATAGAAAATTATGGCGGGAAAAAAACTGAATACATCGATGAATATTTAAAATAATTTTTATGGCTCTCAGTGAGAGTAAGTCAAGTTATGCAGACACGTCATTTCACGGCCGAATACCCTTGGGGGGGAGTGGGGCTTTCTTTGAAGTTTCATCATCATCGTCGTCGTCGTCGTCATGATCATTATCATCATCGTCGTCATCGTCATCAACAACATCACCACCACAACCACAAAAATTTTCATCACCAACGACATTGTCATTACCATCGTCATCATCATCATTATCATCATCATCATTATCATTATCATCATCACCATCACCATCATCATCATCAGCATCACCATCATCATCATCATCATCATCATCACCATCAACATCATCATCATTACTGATGCCAGTCCGTCACCATAGCAACTTCAACCGGCGTCGTCGGGATCATTATCATCATCGTCTTCCTTTCGCGCCATCTGTCTTGGTTCGGCCACGTGATCCGAATCCTGGTATCCCCCCTGATTATGGATGAAACCACGGTCTCAGGCCATCTGTCCCTGCGGGCTTTCAATTTTTTTTTATGTTTATTTTTTTTTATAAATTTATTTTATCCATAATAAAAAATAATGTTATTCTCAAATAATAAAATTCGATTTACACGTCGGCTAGGGCTGTGCAAAGGACTCGAGTTGGAATGAACGACGCGTTTGTTAACAATTATAATTTATTATTATTATTATTATTATTATTATTATTATTAATACTATTGTTATTATTATTATTATTATTATTATAAATATGTTTTATTTTCAAAGGAACGTAAATTTGATGTCATAATTGTGGAAGTAATTTGTAAATGAATTTAAAATTAAAAAATATTTAAATTGATTTTATTTTAAAACAATTTTTATTTTATTTTATTTTTATTTTAAAATCAAAATCCAACAATTGATTAAACTTCCATATTCATTATAAAATATTTATTATTATTATATCGTTATTAACGATGACAACCTCGACCCTTTGTCCGACCTTTGACCCCATTCGATTTGACCTTTTGGGTTCAAGCAGTGCGTTCATATATTTATTTAAACATAGGTTCACAAAGTTCAAATTATCGGCGATTATTTTTTAATTGATTTTTCCAGAAATTATGCTGAAAGAATAATTTAAAAAGATTGAATGTGATTGGCTGATCGGTTACGATCACGTGGTGTTTATTTAGGTCACGTCAAATATTCAGGGGCCAATGAGACCACAGTGAGGGAATCTAGGTCAGTTTTAAAACTTGATTTTCATCATTTTGAAATTAATTGGAGTATTATTTTATTGATTCTAAACGTATGATAAAAATATATTTTACAATTTCCATTTAAAATTGAAATTCTTTATTATATGTTAGATAAAATTCAACGAAAATGAAAAAATAATTAGTTAATGTTGAAATTATTATATCATTCTCATTTTCAGTCCGAATTCCAACCAAAACTACAGTGAGCATTTTCAAACTGCTTTAAATTTTTAAACAAAACCAACATTATTATTCAAAACAGTTATTAAATTTCAATCCTCGTCTAAAAACACACCCATACCAAGCCACACCCACCCACAACAACAAAACCATCAGGCAGGCGGTCATCCTCAATGGTCGCACCCGTGGGTCCCCATCCGGGGTCAAAGGTCCCAGCGATTCCAGCGACTCCCGGCGTCAAGCAGCCGCGCCGACCTCACGAGGCCACGGTAGTCGCCAATGCCCACCCGTTCGACCACGGTACCCACGGGCCGCCCCCACCCGCGGGCCGACCCTCGATCCTACTCAACCACCGCTACCACCAGGACTTCAGGAGTTTCGACCACTCGGTGGCAGCTGCCGTGGCTTCTAGGAACGGCTCCTGCTCCTTGAAGGCCAAGACCGGTCTTGGCGCTCAATCGTCGAGACCGAGTCCAGAGAAG
>CM067532.1:9631179-9636179 GCA_034509925.1 Hirudinaria manillensis | reverse complement strand
AAAAGACCAAATAAATAGTACCCACTTAGAGTGGCCTTTCCCGCCATCCTTCCCGTCCGTCCATCCGTCCATCCGTACATGCATGTATGCATCCATCCGTCCGTCCATCCGTTCATCCATCCATCCCTTCTCCCATTCATCCATTAATGTCTCTCTACCAAGTACGTGAGAAACCAATGGTGAAGGTCTTGACTTAATCAACGTCGTCGTCGTCATCATCGTCGTCGTCGTCTTCGTCGTCGACATCATCGTCGTCGTCGTCGTCATCATGATGGATAATTAACAGAGCTCCGAGCAAGCAGACGTCAAGAACCACCGAAATGAATGAAATCACGAAACGAAAATTTACTTGAAATTAATGAACGGATGGATAGACGGACGGAAGGATGAACGGATGGATGGGTGGTTGGATGGACGGACGGATGGATGGATGGACGGAAGGATGAACGGATGGATGAGTGGATGGATGGACGGATGGATGGATGGACGGATGGATGGATGGACGGATGGATGGATGGACGGTTAGATGGACGGATGGAAGGTGGCGCGGGGTGTACCTGGTACACAGGATGGTTGTTCAATTATTAAGTTAGGTGAGGCCCCTTTGGACGATGGGCCTTTGTTGGCTTTGGTCTTATCAATCTTTAAATTGAATTTACGAAAGAAAAAAAAGTTTTTTTATGAATTTAAATATTAATACACAAAAAATTATGCATTAAATAAAAAGAAAAAGAAGAAGATACAATGTTATGCAATCGATCAGACCATTTTTGTTGCAAACATTTCCCCTTCAATTTATTGTTATTATTGTTATTATTATTATTTTTATTATTATTATTGTTATTATTATTATTATTGTTATTATTATTATTGTTATTATTATTATTATTGTTGTTATTATTATTATTGTTGTTGTTGTTATTATTATTATTATTATTATTATTATTAATTATTTTGTTATTGTTCTCCTAATTATTATTATTATTATTATTATTTTTATTTTGTTATTGTTCTCCTAATTATTATTATTATTTTTATTATTATTATTATTGCTATTATTATCGTTGTTATTAATATTAATGTCATTATTGTTGTTGATATTATTATTATTGTTATTATTTATAATATCATTTTTTGTTATTATAATTACTACCCTAATTATTTTTCTCTGGTGTTTTGATTAGAGTTTTTAACTTCGAATTTTGAATACAAAAAGTCACAAAATAAAATTTAAAAAAATTCCTGCCAAACTCCGTCAACGGCCACTTTTGGCGTCGTGATGTACGATTGCAAATGGCCCGCTTCAGTAGGGTGGATGGGTGGGTGTCCCTGGGACCGGATGACGAATGGGGAGTTGGGGGACCCTAGTGACCCTTAGCGATGAGTCATTGTTGAACACGTGATGATTCGTCACTTCTTGTAGTTAGTCTCGTAACCTTTGTCATGAGAACATGGATGACTGCCATGTTGTGGACGTACGGACGGACGGACGGGTGGATGGATGGATGGATGGATGGATGGATGGATGTGATTTGAATGAGTGTTTAAGTGGATCTATCGAAAGAATTAATGGCTCTGAGGCATAAACGGAGTTATTTGAAGCAGGGATTATCGGGCGACAGATTTAGATTGATGGACTGAAAGGATGGGTTGATGGGTGGGTGGATGGACGGATGGACGGACGGATGGATGGACGGACGGAAGAATGAATGAAAGGATTGATTGATTGATTGACGGATGGACAAATGAACTACAATCAGTCATCATTTGCTCCGTGACGTCGTGATTAAGAAGAGACAATGTTGTTATTCTTTTTTAAACTCTGAATTTTAAAAGATTTAATTTAAAAGAAAAAAATAAAAAGAGAAAAAAAAACTGACTTCCGTTTCGTGCAATATAATAAATAAATATCACTCGAGAGAATACGGGAGAAATAAACTGTGTTTTTTTTTATTTTTGACGAATAAAATCTATAAAATCACAAATAAATCAGATTTTAAAATTATATTTTAATTTATATTTAGATTTATATCGTAAAAGTTAAAATGCATTTTAATCAATTTTAAAAAATAAATTTAAAAAAAAACAAATAAATAAATAAATATTTAAATTAATAATCGTCCATTCCATTGCGGATCCTTCAATCAATCCTGAAATATGAACCAATCACCTTCGAGTGTCTTTGACGTTTGGCAAAGTCCATTTAAATTCTTCTCGTACTTTGACTCATACACGTTGAGGTGCATCACCATCATCGTCCTCGTCCTCCTCATCTTCATCATCGTCATCATCATTGTCTTCCTCATCACCATCATCATTATCATCATCGTCGTCATCAAAGGGAGTAAATGTTATCGTTTGAAAAGAATTTTCCTAATTACAAAATTAAGAACGGTCCGACACTTTCAGACGTCATCATCCATCACGGAGGTTGACGACGACGGCGACGATGATGATGATGATGATGACGACGATGATGATGACGATGATGATGACGACGATGACGACGCAGACGATTATGACGAACGTGTTCAGTTCGTTCGTTTATATATTTATTCTTTCATTTCTCTCGTCCCTCGTTCCATTTCTTGAAATTGTTTACGGGCAGAAAATAGGTTCGAACAAATAAGCAATCAATGGCCAATCATTTCCAGCAGTTTTGTGGTCAACAGGCGTCAAATTCGATTAACTACAGTGATTACTTTCTTTACCTCTGCCAGCAACTACCCTACCCAAAAATGAGTGAGGTCCCCACTTCACACACTCACCCCAAGTACCCCAACTCGACATTCCCAAAAGTCTCCCAAGCCTATCGTCTGGAGTGAGTTCTCTCCACTTATTCGGCCGTAGATTTCTTTCGTCGATTGGTTAACCAGCCCATCCATCCATCCAATCGTCCATCCATCCATCCATCAATCCATCCATGCGTCCGCCCGTCCATCTGTCCGTGCGCCCATTCACCTACCCATCCAATCAAGCGTTCGATTCTTCGTCTTGCTTTTAACAGACCAAAATGAGGAAAAATTTAAAGAAAAAAAAATTGAAACTAAATTTAAAACGTAAATCGTCTGCCATCTTTAGCTTTTCATTCCCGCTCCGCTCCAACAACAACAACATCTGCAGAAGCGCACGACCGAAGTGGATTAGCAACACTTGAGACCCTCAGGTCGGGGGTTCGAATCCTTTCCTCGGAACTCCATTCAGCGAACAAATTCCGGCGAATTCGGAAGCAATTAATCAGCCGCAACGTCCGTCCGTCGGGACCGTAGTTTCCAGATTGGATGGATGAATGGATGGCCGATCGAATGAATGAATGAACGAATGAATGAATGAACGAATGAATGGATGGATGGATGAGATACAAATCGGAAATAATATTACCATCACCATAACCACCATCATCATCATCGTAGCCATCATCACCCCCATCACCACATCGCCATCGTCGTCGTCATCATCACCATCAACACCAGCCTTTTTCTTCCCAGTCTCCATCCTTCTGTCGCGGTCATTGATGGCCTCGCCTGGGGTGCGTCTGACCCACACGGCCACGGCGATCCTGGTGTAGGTGAAAGTCAAGATGACCAGCGGTATCAGGTACTGGAAGAGCATCAACAGATAGTTGTAGGTCACCTTGAACTTCAACGACGGCCAGATCTCGTAACAGGAGACTCTCGAACCGCTAATTGTCAGCCTGCAGGTGATGGGCGACTGGGCTGATGAGTGGGTGGGTGGTTTGGTGGATGCATGGATGGATGGATGGATGGATGGATGGATGGATGGATGGATGGATGGATGGATGGATGGATGGATGGATGCATGGATGGATGGATGCATGGATGGATGGATGCATGGATGGGCAGGCGGATGGATAGACGGATGGATGAACGAGTCGACCGAAGGATGGATAGACGGATGGATGGATAGATGGATGGACTAATAAATGGAAGAGTGAAAAAAATGACATACGATGAAAGCCCAGGTTGTAAATAATTGAATGCACTTTTGGATGTCCATGGATATTGAAAGAGTCGTTTTCTATTTTTTTTTTTCTTTCGATCAATCAAAACAAGATGAGGAGAGAAATTGAAAATCAATCATTTTTAATTTTTTTTCCTTCAACAGGTCCCCATTGCGTGTCGTCGTACAATCAACCCGCCCAACCCACACCACACCACCCTACCCTACCCCGCCCTACCCCACACCTCACCCCAACCCGCCCACCTTGCCTCGAGTTGAAATCTCTCATTTTCCCACCCAGTCGCTCAAACACTCACTTACCCATACCCATCCAATTCATTCATTCGCACTCACTCAATTGTCGTAAATGCTGACTGTTCGTCCATTCACCTACTCATTCACTCACACACCCATCCACTCAATCACACTCACTCGTCCACCCACCCACTAAATCATTCACACTCACTCACTCACCTACCCACTCATTCATTCATTCATTCACTCACTCACTCACCTACCCACTCATTCATTCATTCACTCACTCACTCACTTGCTATAAATGCCGACAGGGAGTGACATGACGAGAGCCAAGACCCATGTACTGGCTATGATGATTCCAGCCGTCGTCTTGGTAACGCGTGGCTTCAACGGATCCATGACGGCCCGGTAGCGGTCCATGCTTATCGCCAACATGGTGAAGGCGCTCAGATAGACTGACGATGCCTGAAATGAATGAAACGACAATCGCAATGAAAGAAGAATATGAAAATGAGAATTATGGGGGCGGTCCTTCGTTCC
The DNA here is from genome assembly GCA_034509925.1 of Hirudinaria manillensis. NCBI lineage: Eukaryota > Metazoa > Annelida > Clitellata > Hirudinida > Hirudinidae > Hirudinaria > Hirudinaria manillensis. The sequence continues at coordinate 9,631,421 of CM067532.1, read as the reverse complement.
GATCCCCTGCCATTATTGGTCGAATCGTTTGAATCGGGCGGACGTCTCGTCCAATAACAAGCCTTAATAACAGGCCTCGTTAAGATCAGACAGTCGTCTTGTTTAGATTCCATCAAATAAACCTTAAAATGGGGTCTCCTTCTGTCCGCCTATTTGTCCATCCATCCATCCATCCGTCCGTCTGACTATTCATTCATCCGTCGGTCCATCCACCCAAAATCCATTTATCCATCCATCCGCCC
>CM067532.1:9613679-9618679 GCA_034509925.1 Hirudinaria manillensis | reverse complement strand
TTCAATGATTTTTTAATTTATTTTATATATTTTTAATTTTATACATAACAAAGAAATAAATTCTAAAAAATGTCATTGAAAATTTGAAATAATTTGCTGATCATCGTCGTGGTCGTCATCATCATCATCACTACCACCACCACCACCATCATCGTCATTATCATAACCACCACCACCACCATCATCATCATCATCATCATCATCATCATCACCATCACCACCACAATAGTCGTCATCATCAGCACCACCACCACCACCACCACCCCCATCATCATCATCATCATCATCATCATCATCATCACCACCCCGTCATCATCATCACCACCCCCACCATCATCACCACCACCTCCATCATCATCATCATCATGAACGCTCCTTTCCCAAATTTCGCCCACGACCGTAATGTTTACCACTTGGCTACTTTCATCGCGACACCTGGCGATGGAAAAAAACTTCATTCGCGCCTGAAAAAAACAACTTCCCTTCTAGAGACTCTTCCGACAAAAAAATTTAATAATAATAATAATAATAATAATAATAATAATAATAATAATAATAATAATAATAAATATATATATATATATAATAAATAAATAAATATATAATAATAAATATATATAAATATCGCTTTTCTAATCAAATAAAAAAAATCAAATTACAATAATAATAATAATAATAATTTTAATAATAATACTGTAATTCTGAAAACAATAAATTATATTATATATGTTATATTATAAATTAGTTTATAATAAGAATAACAAATTCATTAAAAACATTATTAAAATTTAATTTTAAATTTAACTTAATATTCTTAAAAATGCATGTTAAATCAGCGAATTATGGCTCCCGATAATAGGTTAAAACCTGTCCATAGGGACATTGTTTTCGTGCAAAATCTGTCCTTAATATAATTATAATTAATAATTATAAATACTTGTCATTATAATTTATTTATCTATTAAATGCATTTAATTATTTTTATTCATTTATATATTTAATTAATTGATTATTATTTATTTAATTTTTTTTATTCCACGTTTGCCATTCCGGAAGTTTCGGATTTTTCATATTTTTTAAAAGTAAATGTTCGGAATTGGAGACAACTTGCATTAGAAGGAAAATGGCGGGCGTTGGTGGCAGACGATTTACGTTCGGATTTCCTGAGCTGTGTAAACAATATTTAATGCATTCTGATTCAACCATCGGTCTGTCCATCCGTCCATCCATCCATCCTTCCATCCATCCATCCATCCACCCATCCATCAATTCATTCGTCTATCACAGAGAGCTCAATGAAATTCAAATCAATCAATCAATCAATCAATCAATCAATCAATCAATCAATCAATCAATCAATCAATCAATCAATCAATCAATCAATCAATCAATCAATCAATAAATCAATCAATCAATCAATCAATCAATCAATCAATCTCAACCGTTTCAATCCAATTTCAATCCAATTTCAATCCGATGTTAACCGGAAATAAAAAAAAACCATAAACGGACAACAATGCATCAACGTCACGTGATTCTCCACTTTTGGAAAACAAATGAAGACAGTGCAACTTCCGGTCCAATTTTATTTTTAGTTTTTATTTTTTAAATATTTTTATTTCCATTTTATTTATTTATTTATTTATTTATGTCCGGAAACGGATTATTATTATTATTATTATTATTATTATCATTTCAAACATCTGTCATAAAATTCATCTATAATATTATTACTTTTTTTCCGAGAGAAACGTATTCACGAAAGCAATTCGACAAATGGAAGCATTGCAAGGGGGGCACAGAAGGTCACGTGTCTCTAATGAACACCAATTAGAAACGAGTTTCCAGGAGAGTAACGCCCTTCCTTACGGAACTTTGTTCTAAGAGTTCATTCCGTCGTTCCTTGTCATATTATGGCACTCCTTATCACTCTCTATCACTCTTTGTCATTGTCATTAGCACTCCATTTCACTCCCTTATCACTTCCCATCATCCATTCTCACTCTTTGCCATACATATCACTCCTTATCACTCTCTATCACTCCTTGTCATTGTCATTAGCACTCCCTTATCACTCCCCATCATCCATTCTCACTCTTTGCCATACATATCACTCCTCATCATTCCTTGTCACTCCTTATCACTCCCTATGATCCGTCGTCATTTTCTGTCAATCCTTATCACTCCCTGGCACTCCTTTCACTCCACACCACTCCCCAAAACATTCTTCGTCACTCCTTAGCACTCCTCATGTTACGTTAAGTCACCACCTTCAACTACCTGTCATTGGCCGTCCCATGTGTTGTTCCATCAACTGTCACCAACTTACAATCACTTATCAATCATTCATTTCTAATCAATCCACACTCCAATGTCAATCAAACTTTGTATGACGTCACACTAAATCAACTTCAAACCGTTGTTTTTGGTTTTGTCAACATTTAAATTTAAATTGTTTCATTTTCAAATTAAACATTTTTAATGCTTTCAAACAAAGACACCGTCCGTCCATTCATCCATTCATTCATTCATCCACGAGTCCTTCCTTTCATCCATCCATTCATCCGTCTGTTTGTCCGTCCTTCCAACCATCACTTCAAAAGGCATTCATTCCATGGCCATAACAACGAAACCTTTGTAACCAGGAAGCTGACTGGATTGTTCCCAGGGATAAGCCGATTGGTCGATGTCATGACAAAGATATCATCGCCTTAGTCCTCTTCCTCCTCCTCCTCCTCCTCCTCATCCTAGTCATCATCATCATCATCGTCATCATCGTCATCGTCATCGTCGTTGTTTTTGTTTGTTTCCGATGTTTTCTTTTTTGTTTCCAACAAATCCAGAGACCGAATCACGTTTCAGTTCATTTCGTAATCCTCTCGCAGGTCCGTCTCGCATGTCGGACGTTCAATAAGTCATTTTTACGTAATCGTCGTCATCCTCATCACCGTCATCGTCGTCATGATCTTTTTATCATCACTATCATCATCGTTATCATTGCCATCGTCGTTATCATCTTCTTATCATCATTGTCATCATCGTTATCATTACCATCGTCGTTATCATCTTCTTATCATCATTGTCATCATCGTTATCATTACCATCGTCGTTATCATTTTCTTATCATCATTATCATCATCGTCATCATTACCATCGTCGTCATCGCCATCTTCCGTGTCTTTCAGTGAATTAACAATTCACGGCTGTCACGTGTTGCAAATTCTACACTGGTTTAAGTGCTTTTAATAATAAATAAATTAAAAAATACTTTAAAATTTTTTCAGTTCAAAATCCTAAAAATTCTGAAGTTTTTGCCGCATTTTCAAGGTTTGTTTTTTTTTTTAGTTAAAAGAATAAAAATCATCGGTGAGCGATAATTCGAAATCGGGCAAAGATAAAGAATCGTTACCGAGTCGTGTCGTACGTGAAAGAAATTTTAATTTCTTTTTGACAGGTTATTGTCTGAAAAAGAAGGATTAAATACAAAATATAAAATAAATAATGGCGATAATAATAATAATAATAATAACAACAACAATAATAATAATAATAACAATAATAATAATAATAATAATAATAATAATAATAATAATAATAATAATAATAATAATAATAATAGTGTGGTTTTCTTTATATCGGTTGTGGTCGAGTTTAAACATTTATTTGGCTGAGAAAATGAATAAAAAATATTTTTAATAATAATAATAATAATAAAATTATAAATAATATCATTATCATTTTAATATATTTATCATATTTATCATTTTAATGAAATTTACAAAATAAATTCAAAGTGCTGAAACAACAAAGAAATAAATAAAACGAATTTTATAATAAACGAATAAAAGGAAAAATTCAAAATATCCGAAAAATAATAGCAAAAAAAAAACTTCAAATAAATTTCTCTGATAGATTTAGAAAATAAAATAAAATAAAATAATTAATAAATAAATAAATAAATTTAAAAATAAACCGGAAATTGCTACTCTATCCAATAGTAGCAATAATAGTGGCGTACCAGAGGGCATTAAGTTGGATCAGTTGATTTAAAACATAAGCGCTTCTCGAAGTCAGTCGGCGCTACATAAATGCCTCTTTGTGGAATCGTTGTCTAAAGAGGTTGAAAGTGAACCAGAGCAAAGGAGAAGATTCAAAAGAAGATGACGATGACGACAACGATGACGATGATGATGATGATGAAGGTCGGACCCCATGAGGGACGGAGATAGGCTAGGGATATACGGACACAGTGATAGACGGATGGATAGATGGCTCGGTGGGTGGATGGATGGGTGGATGGATGGATGGGTGGATGGGTGGGTGGATGGATGGGTGGGTGGATGGATGGGTGGGTGGATGGGTGGATGGATGAATGGAAGGATGGATGGATGGAAGGATGGATGGATGGATGGATGGGTGGACGGAAGGAGGGAGGGACAGTAGAGATACGGGTTGCGTCTGTAAATCTTAATGGCGGATCCCATTCCATTTATTGTAAAACTCTGTGCCGCGTTTGTTATTATTATTATTATTATTATTATTATTATTATTATTATTATTATTATTATTATTATTATTATTATTATTATTATTATTATTAATATTATTATTGTTATTATTATTAATATTAATATTATTATTATTATTATTATTATTATTATTATTATTATTATTATTATTATTATTATTATTATTATTATTATCATTATTATTATTATCCATGCTCACGGCTCGTCATAATGGCCGGCGATGCTTTTCTCCTCAGATTCGTTAACAACTTTGGAGCGGAGAAAGGAATGTCGATCGCAAATATTTCAACATGGCGGTCGATGACGTGTTGGTGACGACGACAACGGCGATGATGATCATTAAGATGATGATGACGACGACGATCATTATGATGATGATGACGACGACGACGATGATCATTATGATGATGATGACGACGATGATGACGATGATGATGATGATAATGATGATGATGATTGATTGATTGATTG
>CM067532.1:9553679-9608679 GCA_034509925.1 Hirudinaria manillensis | reverse complement strand
CATTCAAAAGAAGTTCTGAAAATATTTGTTCACCTGTTTGACCTGGAAATTGCTGAGATCAGGAACCCCACCTGTCTTTATGGCGTCCCAGGGACAGGTGTGGAAATGAAGAGGTGCATTACTTGGAATGGTTGATTCAACTGATTGATTGACTGATTGACTTATTGATTGATTGATTGATTGATTGATTGATTGATTGATTCGATGATTGATTGATTGATTGATTGATTGATTGATTGATTCGATGATTGTCTGCTTGGTCGGTTGATTACCCAGTTGAACTTAATCAATCATTACAATCTTAGCGGATATCAAAATATAGGCATATCGAACGGACAAACTGATTGATTGATTGATTGATTGGTTTGTTGGTTGATTGATTGGTTGATTGATTGATTGGTTGATTGGTTTGTTGGTTGATTGATTGGTTGGTAGAACTGGTTACTCAACAGTTAATCAACTTCTAGCAGATTTGTTTTTTGGGAGGGGGTCAGAAGTGACCCCTAGGGGTGATTTAGAAAAGAAAATATGCTTTACATTTTTGGCCACTAATTTAATTCTTTAATAAAAATGTTTCCAATTAAAATATTCCATGTTCTGTAATAAATTATTAAACATAAATTTTCCAATTTAAATTTAACATTCTGGACAAATAAAATAAACTAATTTCCTGGACATATAAATAACAAATACAGTTTATTTTAATATAATTTTTAGAAAGATAAAATAAAATAAAAATAATTCCCAGTTTAATTTAATATAATTTTTAAAAATATAAAATAAAATAATTTAATATAATAATATAAAAATAATTTTATAATTTAAAAAATAAATAAATAAAATAATTCCAATTTTAAATTAAATTTTTAACCTTTTTAATCCTCCAAAAGAATCCCCACAGAAACAACCACGAAGTTTCCTCCTCGAATTAAAATTAAATTTAATAAATAAATAAAATTAAATTAATTAAAATTTCAAACGTCACGTGACCTCTCGACGGACCAATAGGAGAGAGGGATGGGATTAAGTCGTCGTTGCTCGCTCGAAAGTCATTTAATCCAGAAACAATTAATTGATTTATTTACAAAATAAATTATTATTATTATTGTTATTATTATTATTTCTATAAATATTACTGTTATTATTATTATTAATGTCAGTATTATTATTATTATTATTATTATTAATGTCAGTATTATTATTATTATCCCAAGCGGAAGTGGGACCATAAAGCCTTCAGAACCTCAACAATGGAGCAGAATTTCTTTATTTTTTCGTGAACATTTTCAAGGAGAACATTTTCAGAAGAAAAGAATAAATAAATGAACAAACAATAATAATAATAATAAAAATAATAATAATAAAAATAATAATAATAATAATAATAATAAAAATAATAATAATAATAATAATAATAAAAATAATAATAATAAAAATAATAATAATAAAAATAATAATAAAAATAATAAAATTGTTTTTTTTATTTTTTTATTTTTTACTTAAAACAACGAAAATCAAAACAAATCGTTTTAATTTCGAAAATCGTCCTCAAACGACTCTTCAAAGGGCTTAGACGCGCTCCCCAATCCAATTTTTGAAATTTTAAATTTTAAAATTTTAAATTCAATTTGTTTTAAAATTTAACAAAACAAAATACAAAACAACATACAAAAAAGTCATTTCCGTCAGTTGGAATCCCATACAATGAACGACACTCGGCTCATAAAAAAAATTCCAAGCAAAGTTTGAAAAAGACAGACAGACAGACATGCAGACAAGTAGGGAACAGATAGACAGACAGACAGACAGACATGCAGACAAGTAGGGAACAGATAGACAGACAGACAGACAAAGGCAGACGGACGGACCGACCGACGGAGAGACAGACAGACGGAGAGGGGGGGGTGTTCAAGACATACAAAGAGCATTAAACTCTTTTTATTTTTTAACTGACAGCAAATGATTACAAAAGAGCAGGAAAGTAAAATAAACATTTCACAGGAGAATCCACGTGATCAAAACAACAACAACAACAACAACAGCAACATCAACAACAGCAACAACAACAACAGCATCGTCATTTTCGTTGTCGTAGTCCTCGTCGTCGTCGTCGCCATCTTTATCATCATCACCACCACTATCATCATCATCATTATCACCACCACCATCATCACCATCATCAACAACAACAACAACAACGACAATAATAACAGTGACGAAACAATAACATTAATAATGCTAACAACAACAACAACAGCAGCAATAATAATAATGACAAAACATTAAAAACAACATCAACAATAGCAACAATAACAACAACAACAACTATTACAAAATAATCCCATAAAACACCTGAAATGTGATTGCATGCTGGAACTCATTTCAAGGCTTTGCCGAGAGGTGAATTAACCCTGACTGCCCAATTTTACCCCCCCCCCTCCCCAGAGGGTTGCCCTACTCAAGATTTGACAAGCCGTAATAGGCGTCGTCACCGTAGTCGTCATCTCCATCGTCATCATCATCATCACCGTTACCAACGACGGCAACAATAATAACAGCGACAATCGCAATGACAAAGCAATAACATCAATAATATCAACAACAACAATAACAACAATAACGTTGTCGTCATCATCATCATCGTCATCATCATCGTCATCGTCATCATCCACTCTTGCACTTGCAGACAGGACACAAACATCTTCAGTGGCGCCCCTTAAAGTAAAACACTTCTGTTTGTTCTGGAGCAGCAGCTTAATGACCATCAATGTCATCATCATTATCATCATCATCAACACCACCACCATCATCATCATCATCATCATCATCATCATCATTATCATCACCAACATCATCACAATCATTACCACCACCATCCTCATAGTCGTCGTCATCATCATCGTCGTCGTCATCATCATCGTCGTCCTGTATAATATGAAGAGGAGGCGCAACTAGCATTACCCGGGGTCTTAACTGCTCGTCTGACGTGTCCCTGACGTGTCCGATGACGTCACAAACCGACCCCTTCCGGAAGTCGATGTCAATTCTCACGACGACGATGATGATGATGATGATGGTGATGACGGTCATAGTAATGACGATGATAACGTTTAAAGTTGAAATGGTGATGATGACGACGACGATGATGATGATGATGATAGTCATAGTAATGACGATGATAACGTTTAAAGTTGTAATGGTGACGACGACGACGACGACGACGATGATGACGTTGATGGCGATGATGATGACGATGATGACGACATAATCGTCTCAAGAGGAGCTATCTCCGTTTTATTGAATTAAAGAATAATTTTAAATTATTAAACTGTTTTTTTTTCCTTAAATTCCATTTTTTATTTTCTCTCTTTTTCGAACGAAATCCACTCCTTCGTTTGTATTTGATCGACTTAAACACAGACTTCCTTCCATCAAAAAATCCACGCATAAATTTCACCCAAAACATTTTTCACAACCCATTAACTAATTGCAATTATTATTATTATTTTTCTAATTATTCCGAATTAATAATTAAATTTATTCGTAATTAAAAACAAATTCTTGATGCAAAAATATGATCGCAATGCAATGCAATACCATGCATACATAACATCGTAGCGTATTTTACGTTCACTCGCCAGATGGCCAGTACCCTGGCGAGCAAAAAATAAATCTCCAAAATCATTCTGCTGCCACGCACCCCACACCTGGCGGTACGCAAACTCTTTTCTGGCGGACCTATTGGCACCGCCAGGGTCAACGAGTACCCCACTAATTATTAATAACTAATTATTATTATCGTTATCACGTGATCAAGCCATGTGTGGAATACATTCGAACCACCTACCGACCAAAAAGACCGAGGTATTCATTCTTTTCCTTTGTTTTTATTATTACTTGAATTACTATTATTATTATCATTATTACTTCGTCACTATTATTATTATTACTTCATTTTTATTGTTATTACTTAATTTTTATTATTATTACTTAATTATCATTATTACATAATTATTATTATTATTTCAACACCACCTCAGGTGGATCAACGACCGTGAAGATTGCATTTAACAATAAAGCAATTGACAAACCTTTAGGACGCGCGCTCATCGTCATCATCGTTGTCGTCGTCACCGTCATCATCGTCGTCCTCGTCGTCACCACAACATCATCATCATCAACGCGCATCAGTCACGCTCAAAAGCCGTAGCCATGACGGTGACTTCCAAAACTCCTGCAGACGGTAACCACGGCAACCAAACTGCCAGGATGTCCATGGATGAGGTCATCATTTCTTCTGGAATATCTGAAGAAAACATAAAGATATACAAAACGTAATATAAACATATTACAAAACGTCATCATCACCATCATCATCACCACCACCATCACTACCATCATCACCACCACCATCACTACCGTCATCACCACCACCATCATCATCATCACCACCAGCCAGACCTTCAACTTCTCCTGGACGATGTTGCTTTTGACCGAACTCTGCGAACTCCTGAGACCCTCGTGTTCGGGATTCGAGTTCCTCACCCCCGACGTCGACGACGGACTCCCGTCGTGACGTCTCAGGAGTCCGACACCCGTGACGTCGCGGAGATCGTTCGAGGACGTCGTGTTCCGCGAGAGGTTCGTACTCCACTTGTTCGGAGCGTGGCCGCCCGACCCGCCGGCTGTGGATCTGACCTTCGAGGTCAACGAGGACGAGGAGGGGGAGGGGTGCAGGAACTTCTCGCGGGCCTCGTCGAATTCCGAGTGCTTCCTGGAAACCGAGGTGGGAGTCGAACCCCTGACGGCCGAGGGCCCGACCCGAGCGGGAGAAGAAGTCGGGACGCTCGCAGCCGACGGATCGGCGGAAGAAGTCGTCGACTTGGCGACTGCCGTCGCGGACGTCGTCTTGGGGCCCGACTGGAAGCCCGCCATGCCGACGAAAGACGCCCCGGCGGAGGGGGCACCTGCCGTCGTCGTCGTGGCGATCGACTTGAAGGACGAGGACACCAACCCTCCGGACGATTTACCTGGGCGGGAACAGGTGCACATAAAGATCACATTAGGTGATGATGATGACGGTGAAGACAATGACTACAAAGGAGATGATGATGACTATAGTGATCAGATGTCCGGAGAGACCTCAGCTGCTGCATTTGCACTGGCATTGAAATTGTGCTGACAAAAATCAAGACAAACCTTTCCACATGGGACAGTAGTGATGAGGCAATTTGGATGTTTCCGTCTTCGTGACGCTGGCGGAAGTCACGACGTTGGTGGAAGTCACGACGGGCGACTTTTTGGATTTCAATCGGGAGTCGTCTGGAATTTGATGATTACAAACGAATCGGTGAAAATCGGTAGAAATTTTTTTTCGAATGCTAACGAAGGAAGAAAAAAAGGAAAATAAAGGAGACTAACTGTCTCTGTTTATGTACATGCTGACTTCTTCGTAAGCTTTGTTCTGTCGACACCATGATCATCAATGTCAAAGCTATCATCGTCATCACTACCACCCATGTCATCACCATCATCATCATCACCACTGCCACTACTACCATCATGCTTCCAACCTCCTTCCTGGAAGACAGGATGGGCTGTCGACACTCGAGGACATCCATGTACCCGACCTCTTCCATGTCCATGAGTGCCCCAATGAGGTCAGGGGTCATGGGAGGGGGGCAATCAGGGACTGGTGGACGTTGGACACCTGTATAAATGTAAAGGTTGTCATGGTGACGGTGTATATATATATATATATATATATATACGTGTGTATGACAAAAGGATGCCTGCATCACCACCGTCACCATGACAACCTTTAGTTTCTTCTACATCTTTATCCTCACCATCATCTTTGTAATCTCATCACTGTCATCCTTTGCCGTTATCATCACCACCACCACCATCATTATCATCATCATCATCATCGTTGCCACTCACTCGAACCCTGGGCCTCCCCGATCTCGTCGTACAGACTCGCATCCGTGCAACCTTCGGGCACCTCGGGCAGAACCTGCGACGCCCTCTGAAGGTTCTGATACCATTTGTTCAGTTCTGGGTGACTGTTGAACTGAGGAGACCATGAATCACCATGAATCACCGTATCAGTAATTATTGTTGGCATAACAACAAGAATAATAATGATAATAATAATAATGATAATCAATGCCAGCAACATAATTAATAATATTTAATAATAACAATAATAATTAATATTACCATGTAATCACTGGCCATCTTAATTGCTGAAAATTCATTGGCCCAGCATTCTATTCAACAGTCCACTAATCCATCCACCCATCTGTCCATCTATCTGCCACCCACTCATCCATCCATCCTTCCATCCATCCATCCATCCATCCATCCTTCTACCCATCCATCCATCCACTGACCTTGATGTACATCTTCTGATCGGACCTGTTGAGGCATAGCACAAAAAAGTCGCTGCTTGGGATGAGGGTGAGGCTCGTCCCGGACAAAGGGACGCTGACCTCCGACCTTTCGCTTCCACTGCTCTTGTACACCTCGAGATGCTTCGACCTGATGACGCAGAACCTCTGAACCCAGAACCTTTGAATCCAGTCGGTCTTCGAGAGGTCGTCGAAGGTCACTTGGAGGATTCCTGTCGATCAATCAATCAATCAATCGATCGACTTATTGATTGATTGACTGGTTATTGTGATGATTACTAACCAGGTGATTGATTGATTGATTGATCAATCAGTTTACTGATTACTGATCAGATTGATATTGCGACATTGCATTTCCCAGACACTTAATAATCATCATCACGACTGCCATCATCGCCATCACCGCCACCTCCCCATCATCTCCCCCCTCCGAGCGAGTCGGAACTATGCCACCCTCCCGCCTACCGGACATGTTCTTGTCCCCGAAACTCTCGGGCGAATCGAAGGCCGCCAATGCTTTCTGTTTGACTTTGCTGATCAGGTTCTGAAATATTGAAGTCTTTGAACTCTGCGAACCATGTTCTTTGGCTACACCTGAAAACGACATAATACTTATTAATCATCATCATCATCAGGATCAGCATCATATTGTTCCAGCAACAACAACAACAGCAGCTGCAGCAACAATGACAACTATAATTGTGATGTTCTGAAATTACTTGAGGCTTATTATTCTAGTTTCAAGAGAAAACATAAACTGCATTTTTTTAATATCAAACTCAGCGAGAACATTGACTCTTGAATTTGTCCGACAGTCAATCAACCAATCGATCAATCAATCACCGAACCCATTAATTAATCAATCAATCAACCAATCAGTCAACATATCAATCGACTCACCGTCAACTACGTCGTAAGAATTTTCAGGTTCCTGTCCAAAATGCAGAGAGAAAAATTATCATAATAAAGAATCATAATAAACTCGATCAGAAACAATGACGACGAAGACGACTAAGAAGATGGCTCACAAGCAAACACGTACAACTTCCTTCAATTAGTCATCCCAGGTTGGCATTACTTTCTATTTCTGTTTCTGACTCTGTCAATTATTTCCTTCACCTCCGTTCTTCCTTCCATTCTTCACCTCCCACAAAAACAAAAACCGAACGAGCAAAGTTCTGTCCGTCACACAACCCCGAAAGCACTTTGCCAGGATCTGAACTCGATTCAGGTGCACGAGCAGACCCCCCCTGACATGGCGTCTGCGCTGTTGCTTCTTCCTCGTACGACTTCGGTACACGTGGCCGCTCGTCTTCCTCCTCCTCATCCTCCTCACAATCATCACTGCCTTCCCACTCACTACTTCCTTAAACGCCTCACAGCAGGAGTTGAACTCTGAAGCCTCGAACCTCCTCGAACGAACGAATCGCGATCCGCACGACGGACCGAAGACAAGGATGACCTCGCGACGCACCTTCAACGAGTTGGCAGGGGTGTAGTCCCCGTCTGCCGAGGACCCCCTCAGCTCCGAGCAACCCTTCACCTTTCGCACGGCTTTGGTCAGCTCCTGTCACAACAACGGCGATGACAACAATGACGATGATGATGATGAGGATGACAACGATGATGGCGGTGGCCATGATGATGATGAGGAGGATGATGACGATGATGGCGGTGGTCATGATGATGATGACGACGAAGGCACGGACAACGATCGACACACTCACGACGACCCAGAGCTCGGCGTCCGCCTTCTCCTTCGTGTAGAAGACGTAGGTTTTCAGTCCTGGTCCCGTGAGTCTCAGCTCGTGCTCGTACTTCCCGCCGTCTCTGCTCTTCTGCTGCGTCACGTCGTAACCTGGATCGGGGGCAGGTCAGACCAAGATCAATTGCACTTGTTGTGATAGTGACAGTGGTCATGGCAACGACGACGACGATGATGAGAAGGAGGGCAGAAAAATATGGTAGCAACGGTAATGATTTGGAAGATACAAGAACAACAACAACAAGCAGCAACAACAACAACGCAACGTTCGTGCATTCACAGGCCGTACCTTGAAGCTTGATGCGGTACAACTGCTTGGAGTCCTTGGTGTGGCAGGTCAGACACCCGTCAACGACGATCCCTCGCAACTTCCTCCAGCTGTTCAGCTTCCCCTTCTTGTACAAGTGACCCTCGTAGCTCTTCTCGGCCGATCCGACCTCGCACTCTTCGACCTTGACCTTGGAGGCCCTCTTCGACGACCTCTTGACCTGTTCCGCCTTCTTGTCCGACCTCGAAGAGCAGACGATTAGGAGTTTGAATTTTAATTAGATTTGTTAATTAATTAATTAATCCTCCATTGCCCCAGCTACTCATCATAAAGCGAGCGTGCAAGAACAACAGTTTACAGCAGTCATTATGGTCCTTTTATCCTATGGTAATTATCTTTTGTACTGAGCCCAATGAACTCTTTTGATTAGCATTCGGGGCAGAGGAACACAAAGTAATTTCTAAACGAACTGCATGGAGCTGAAACTCTGGTGGTCGTCCATGCTCTCGTAGCCAGAACCGTCGCAAGAATCTGAAGTCGAGAAGAAAAACGTCAACGACGGACGATTTATTTATAAGTCGTCATTAATAAAAGTTCACAGGTACAAACAAAAACGGCACAGAACGTTATGATGATATGCAAGTTTTCCTACGGTTCATGAGTTCGAATGAACCCCAATATTGATATTGATGAGTGATTGCCATATCAATACCAAATAATGATGTAATATCGGATATTGATTCGGAGAGGTATTTTTAATCCTAGGTTGTGCAGTTCCGTGCTTACTCATAATTATGATGATGATTATCTCAACGACTACAATTACACTCACATCAGGATGTCTAATGATACAGAACATAATTTTCATAATCTTGGTTGTTGTTTTTGTCGATGTTTATTAACATGGCAGGTAATAACTTAAGGAAGACAAATCATGCGTTTGCCTCTTGCTGTATGTTTCAAGACAAAAACAAATAATGTATACCTGACTGTTCCATGCTGACAAAACTGAAATTTTTTTCATAGACATTGGCTTCTTTCTTTTCTTCAGCACACTTTGAGAGGCTAAATTAATGTTTAGAAATTAATAAAGTTTCTAATAAAACTCTTAGATTTTTCAAATATATTTTACAGAATCAGCAAATTTAGAACAAAAGACAAAGATGAGAATAAATTTAAGTGTATGTGAACTTGTGAGCATTTATAAGTAACACTGAACATTTATAAATAATGAAATAATTCCCATTCATTAAGTAGCGGCATTTTTAAAGCAGAAACTAAAGTTCATCCATTGCATAAGTTGACATTTTGGGCCAACCAAATATAAATTTATCAACCTGACACGCCTATAATGAGATTAAAACCTTAACAAAAGGAAAAGTAGGACGACAGCTAACAAATTGCATTCGTACAATTTTCGTTTTAGAGACAAGTAATTGCTTACAGGAAGCCTTAGCAACACTTAACAGCAATAATGGTCATCTTGCTAAGGAGTCAAATTATTTGGAATCAAAGTAGCCACTCACCATTTCTGTCCAGCATCCTCCGAGCTTCCAATATTCAATTTAACATCGCAGCTCCATCTTTTGCTATTTTTGGAAGACTGGCGCTTTTTTCTCAAAAGGTCCGCTTTGAAGTATAAGAAATTAAAACTATTTATTTATTATATCATATAAGTACATTCATCATTATATTTTATTATAGTGTATTTTATGTAAGAATCTCTAAGAAACTTACCATTTTCATCAAGACATGAAAGCTTGTCCAATTTATCCAGTAACAATTGACGTGATTTTTCGGCTTCAATCGAAAGATTTTCTTTTGCTAAATTATCTCGAAGGAATCTTTCGACTTGAGCCAGAATTTCTAATTTAAAATATTTCAACTTAAACTTGTGAGCGGGTTTTACAAAATCCTGCTTAGAACTAAAACTTTGTATTAGAAATTAAAATTGATTACCTTCGGCATCATTCATGTTAAACACACTACAGTACAAAGATGTCAAAGTCTCAAAGCTAAAAGTCGTTTTCTTCAGAAAAAGCAATTAATAAATGTTGCACATTCCCCCCGCATCGTCTGTATCCTGGTGACTCTCAAGCGATCACGATTCTCATGGCTAAATATGTATGTCCGTCGAAGAATATTTCCAATTCTCAAGACAATTGTTTTGTCTGAAATATGGTCTAGTCCATTACCTAAATCAATTACAGAATAATAATTAATTTTTCCTTCGACTTAAGTCATCAGGACGTGTGCTTTCCTTTAGAGGCTAAATCCGAAGGCCTGAGAGCAACGATGCAACTATCAGAGAAGGACGTAATCAGGATTTCAAAATTGGTTGGGAGATAAATTTGATTTACGTGCTAGGAAATAAACTTCTTTTTTGCTTTTTACACCCAAAATCTGTCACGTACACCCGTCAACGAATACAGCTCTTTAATCCTTAGCACACACAGATTTATCACGATGGTATCTTTAATTCAAATAAATTTCAATACAGAATAATATTTGCAAATATCATGGCACCAAAAAGTAAATTTAAATGGTCTTTCATTATATTGATGATGATAATAATAATAATAAGTTCTGACAATTGATTTGAATTTAAATTATTTATGGTTACTGACAAGAAGAATTAACTGACCAAAAATAGAAATAAAACCCAAAAGACCGGATCTGATGAATACAACGAAAATTTCAAGTTGAAATCCAAAAGGAGACAAAACATCGTCATAAAATCTGCCTCATAACACCACTTGATTTTAATGCTTACAACATTTTAATGCAGTCGGACGGAGCGAATAGGAGACAACAACAACAAAATAAGGTCACCAAACTTTGCATAGATCTGCAGTTTAGGGACACGCAACACGATTTCTACCTTCAATGCTGAAAAATTGTTGAACAAACGCAACGACGCAAAAGCACGAAACGATAACTATTTTCAATCGAACGAATGGCAGCACAAAACGGAACAAAAAATGGCACAACAACAACAAACAAGAAAGCAACAAAAACACATGATTCGATTAATGCCAAAGTCGACATTGATTTGCAAGGTCCTAATCTCGATCATCTCCAGGGAACGACTCTCCCAAACGATGGTTAAAATTTCCCCCCCCCCTTGGGCAAGAAGGTCGTGGTCCGTTTCACCCGCAGCGTTCCCTCGAAAATCCCCACTCAAATGAAAAACTGAGAGACGCAGTTGAGCGCCCCGACCGCGATCAGCAGTCCGTGGACCACGACGATTGCCGGGTTCAGCTGCCCGTATTCTTTGAGTCTCATGACGAAGACGATGCTAGGAAGTGTGAAGATGTAGCCAAACCCGCAGATGGAACCGCAGTATCTGCCCGAAGAATGGAAGGGGAGGAGAGTTAATGGTTATGTAACGTCGTCCATAATAATGTTATTTATAATAATTACATATTAATGTAAATATATTTATGTATATTATTTTAAATAAATAATAGAATAACTTTAATCATCACCAGCCTAGCACTGTCAAAACCACAATAATATTGGTTATAATAATAAGTAATAATAATTAGTAATAATAATAATAATAATTAGTAATAATAATAATAATAATTAGTAATAATAATAATTAATAATAATAATAATAATAATAATAATAATAACAACGAATTACCTGATGATGTTTCCAATATGAGGGAAGAAAATGGCGACCGAGACGCATACGGAAATGAGGAGGATGTTGAACGCCAGGACGTGTTTCAGGCTGGTTGAAGGGGTAATAATAAATAAGGGTTCAACATTAACATTAATACTATAACACTACTATTATTATTATTGTTGTTATTATTATTATTAATATTATTATTAATATTATTATTACTATTATTATTTATTAAAATCGTTGTTATTATAATTATTATTAGTGCTAATAATTGTTAACTAGTATTATCATCATTATCAATGTTATTATTATTGTTATTATTATTATTATTGTTAAAATTGCTATTATTGTTGTAATTAATTAAGGTGATAATTATTATGTTAAAAAAAGTATCCTAGATTCGCTGCCTGGCAACAAAGACATTCTCATGGTCTCCTTCCCACCCTTCGACCTCAACCACTCTCCCCTTCCCCACCCTTTGACCTCACCCACCCGGGGTAGATGGAGCCGAACAGTGTCTTGAGAACTTGTATGCGGAAGACGTAGGCCAGCATGGGGAAGACTGCACTCAGTTGAACCAGGAGGACCACACGCACTAAGAAAGCCCAATTGTCGCTGGGGACCAAGTTGTTTAGAAGATTCTGTGGAGAATAGGTTCACGGCTAATTGGTAAATAAGAATGGTGTAATAAACATATGATGATAATAATAATAATAATAATAATAATAATAATAATAATAATAATAATAATAATAATAATTTTAAGACAGTTTATCTCATGATTCAAACTCACATCTGAGAGACAGTCCTTGTCAAGAGGGAAGGAAATAAAGAACGTGACACCAATGAAAGTCAACGTCAACATGACGCAGACGAAGGCTATGGTGAGGTCCCTGCCCTGAATGAGTGTGGTTGGGGGAATAATTGTGTTTGACGTGACAAGGTCACATGTATAGCTCGTAACATTTTAATTAATTTATAAAATATTTAATTTTATATAATTAATATTTAATTTAATATATAATTTAATATTTATAATATATTTGATTGTAATTATTCTCGAGATATCTCTTAAGGATGATTAGTTAGGTAAATGATATTAATACCATGTATTGGGGTCAGCTAAGAAAAATAAATGAACCATTGACATCACAGCGATTCAAAGTGATTTCTAATTAAGCATTGAAAATGGAGTGATTGATTTATTATAAAATGATATAAAATAAATAAATTACATTGTTTTCTGGCTTCTTTTGGTTCCTAAGGATGGACAGAATGCAGTTGTGTATGCAGTAAGCCAACGAGAGCATCCCGCTCAGAGTCGGAAAGCTCCACTTGAACACTGGAATGTCATCATCATCATCATCGTCATCATCATCATCACCACCACCATCATCATCATCATCAACTCACGGGGCACGGCGGGCAAGAGTTCCGTCTCCTGGAAGTTGAGGTGAATTCCCCACTTGAAGGCCTTCCTCAGGACGAAGCAAAAGAGGAACAAGATGGAAAAAGTCCCTGTTCGGAAATCATCATCATAATCATCATCACCATCAGGCTTTGTTGTCACAATACTCATAATAATAATAATAATCATCATCATCATCATCAACGTCACTCGAACAACAATGACATCATCATCATCATCATCGCCTCAACCCACCCAAAGCAGACGTCTTGGTGAAGAATGTTGGCGACTTGAAGTTGAGAAGCGGGAAGAGGAGTAAGATGAGGAACAGGGGGACGGTCAGCCTCAGGTTCCAGATGGCTTTGTAGAGGTCGTCTCCTTGGTAACCCCGGTCCGAGGTCGCGATCGACGTGGGGTCGGAGAGGAGGGCCCGGGGCACGGGGGCATCCGAGGGCCCCTTAGAAAGGAGGAGGACGCCCGAGGCGAGGTTCTGGACGCTGGTGTTGTCCACCTTAGGGACGATGCAGACGACTGGAAACATGAAAACGGGTCGCAGGTTATTATTATTATTATTGTTATTATTATTATTAAGTTACCAGGATTAATCCTTTTTTAAAAACTGTTTTTCCAGATTTAATTTGTTTTATATGGACTTTATATGGTAATTATTTGCTTTGTTCTTTGATTTTTGACTAATACGTTTATTAATAAACAAGTTACCTTTAACTTGAAATGTTAAATGTTATTCCTAATTTAACTAATTCATCTACAAAGAACATTTAAGACATAAAATAAAGAAAAACATACCATCGTCATAGGCCGTTCGGTTGCCGACGGGAACCGTGGAGTTGAACCCGTCCGTGATTCTGTCTGTCGTTCGAGAAAGAAAAAATCAATTAAATAATAATTTCAGAAATAATTTTAAAAAAAACGAATTATTTTCATGGACTTCTGGAAGATGGATTTAAATCAGGTTTTCAAAAAAAAAATTGGAAAAGAAAGGAAGAAACAAAGAAAGAAAGAACTTAACAAAAAAGAATTATTTTTGTATATTTAAATTAAATTTTAAAAACGCATTCTGCAGAGAAAAGATATTCCAAAGTTTGCAGCCATCATCATCATCATCATCTCGGAATTCCAACCGAACGACTCACCGTGAACGAAGTCGACGCCATTGTACAGGAAGTTTGACAGCAGGATCCAGTACACGACGGTAGCACAGAGGAGGGACAGCAGGGAGGTCAGTACGCTCAGCCACTCACCCCACCTGCCCAGGTAGTACTTGCAGATGTCCGTGAAGTCCAGCTCCAGCGAGCCGGGCAAGCCTGCATTTATGATGACGACGTTGTTGTTGTTGTAATTCATAATTTATCAACACAAGAAAGTAGTCATTATTTTTGGAATTGTTTTTCAACCGATTATTCAAAAATAGACTGAAAAACGATCAGTAATGGATGGATGGATGAATGGATGGATGGATGAATGGATGAACGGATGTATGGATGGATGGATGGATAAATGAATAGATTGACGAAGTTGTCCTGCAAAGTCATCGAAAAGGGAAAGTCGCTCGCCTATGAATCTCTTCGACTTGACGACGAGGTGGGCCGTGTACAGGCACACGGCTGCCATGACAACCAGCAACAGGATGCCGCAGACGAATCCGGACTGGACGAGGAAAAAAAAATATTGCACCAGAAATTGAATGAGTTCATTAAAATGGACAGGCCTAACAAGTCCATTAAATCTAACAGCTCTACAGAGCCTAAAAAGTCTGTTAAGCCTAATGAGTCTATTAAGCCTAACAAGTCCATTAAGCCTAACAAGTCTATTAAGCCCGATAAGTCTCTTAAGCCTAATTAGGACATCAAGTCATAATCAACTCATGAAGAGGAATGCCTTGAAATAAATGCAAATGAAGTTTTGAAAATATTCAGTCGTTCAGTAACGTCCTTCGTTTGACGGAACGAGTGAACGAATGAATGAATGAATGAAAGACGAAGAAACGAAGGGCACCTTCTCTATGGCCCACGGGATGCTGAGTGTCGAAGTGCCCATCATGGTGCTCCAGATGGAGAAGCTAAAAGATCGATATCAGCACCACCATCCACATCAACGTCGTCATCATCGTAATTATCATCGCTGCCAATCATCCTTACCAGTCAATGTGATTATTGTCATCAT
Organism: Hirudinaria manillensis; assembly: GCA_034509925.1. Lineage (NCBI taxonomy): Eukaryota > Metazoa > Annelida > Clitellata > Hirudinida > Hirudinidae > Hirudinaria > Hirudinaria manillensis. The sequence goes on along the minus strand of CM067532.1, from coordinate 9,593,004 downwards.
CAAAAATCATCATCATCACCACCACCCCATCACTATTATCATCATCACATGCTCGCTCACATGGTGACAAGGCTACTCTGCTTCTTTGACTCCAGGTCTTCCACGGTGATGATGGAGTAGCATTCTGAAGGGAGGACGTGAGCTGGCATGTCCTGCCAATAAATGAACCTGTTATCAGCAACAACAACAACAACAATAATAATAATAATAATAATAATAAAGGGAATTACAACAATAATTATTGAATTAACAATGTCAACAATTAAAAATAGGCAGAAGCCATTGAAAAACTTATTAAGTCAGTGGGTGGATGGATGGATGGATGGATGGATGGATGGGATGGATGGATGGACAATTCAAATAAAAAGGACAGAACATTCTTCCCATCACAATGTTATTAACAATCAGTCAATCAAGACCGAGTTGGGACCGCCCCACACGAAATCCACTCACAAACTTCCCCTCCTCCTGGTTGTCGAGCTTAGAGTAGTACTTGTGACGGTTCTTGGCCAACTTCGCGTCGACTCCCCCGGAGTCGTGGACCTCCCCGTTTGACACTCCGACGTTGGAGTCGTAGGCACTGCTGATGCTGTCGGTGATGCTACCGTCGAGGTCCGGGTGTCTCGTCGACCCGTAGCTTAGGGGACGCCTGGATGGGGAGGTCGGATTTATGGACATAGTTTTGAATTCTCGGCCATGTTTTTAATTTGAAATAATTGAAAATCAGTACTTGCTACTAGGATTACTTACTAACTATTATTATTAACTCCTACAAGAGCAAATAGTGGCTTGCAAAATCTAACGATGATGACGGATGAAAGAAAATTTAATCAAAGCACTGGCTTTGAGCCGTATAAATAGTGACCCAAATGAATTATAAAAAATAATAAGATAATCAATTGGAACATTCTTGGAAGTGAATAATTTCAATCAAGTAATGATCTCAATAAAAACTTGAGAGTCGTTCGAATATTAATGAGCTACGAATAATGAATTAATAATGAGACGACCTTATCACGATTTCGTGGTCCGTTTCGTGGACGATCAGATTCCTGTTTGGGTTCGTTTGTCGTCTGCCACGAAAGGAAAACGAAAGGAAATCTAAGAATTATGAAGTGATGGCACAATTATCAAAATAAACTTTCTAAAGTCTGATTCGAGAAGCTTTTATTTTTTATAATTGCCAAGTAAGACCAACGTTTAACTTCAGTGTCATTGTCAATTACACATTCAACAACAAAGGAACTAATAATCTAGTTAGCACTGATTACAAATTCAAATTTTCAGATCATAAATCTTATAATAGATGATGCAATAATAATTTATGTAATATTATTTTGAGATTATAAATGTAATAGTAGTTTATGTAATGTTATTTCATTTCTATTCTTTTTTCTAAGTCTTATTTTGATTTGCTGAATGTGGGCTCACAATTGTTACAATGCTCCTGGACACCTAGGAGCTTAAAATATTTGTATGGAAATAAATAAATAAATAAATTGATTAATTACATAATCTCATATAACTAGTCATGCTTCCAAAGCAGACAGGCATGTGACAAAGAGTGGCATGTGATTTAATTAACATCCTGCTAGTTATGTACAGTCTTCTATTATTTTTTATTAACCACTCTAAATATTGAATAATGAACCCAACACAACCTGACTTAATTTTATGTTTTAATAAAACGCTTAATATTCGTTGGCAAAATGGTTTAGTATCAGAACATAGAGTCTCCAAGTAATAAATCAATCGGTAGAAACTCACATGGCATCCCTAAGACTGTCAATCTTAGATGGCTTCTTTGTAGGTGGATTGTCAGAAGATCGCAATAATGGGGTCTCTTCGTTGTCATCAAACTCGTTGGTGAAGAGTCGTTCATTTCCATCGTCGTTAACAGAACAGTTTCTCGGATCGAGAAAATTATCACTCATAACGAGGCGTCGCAAAAAGAGGAAAAACGGAATGGCTCTGTTACCAAATGCTGAGACAACTGACAATTAAAATAGCTTTATCTGTAATGTCAAGGCGAGACCGTTGATCAAAATTCCAAAGCAACATATGACTTATCTTTTAAAAGTGGATGGATGATACAAATGACTTCAATTATCACAAAATTTTTAAACAATGTTTAAATTTATAAATTAATAAAATTAACTAAAATAAATATATTAAAAAATTATTTATTAAATGTAAAAGCTATAGCCTTGGCAAGATCCGTAACAGTTTAAGCAGACCTATATTAAGTTGCGTAACATTAACAAAAATATTTATTAAGGTAGATTTATAATTATTAAAAAAATATTTGTTTGTAGAGGATGACAAACTCAACACCTTTGTCGAATTTCAGACGCAGTTCCGTGTAGTACCCGGAAGGTATTTGGGTTCCTGGTTGCTCGTGTAGACTGACCATAGTCCGCGAGCAGAATAAGCGATTGTAAGACATTTTCATTTGGGTTTAGTTCGTTTTGATTGAAAGACATGCCAGATAGCCATAGCTTCGGCGTCGATCCGATTTCTTGTCACTCGTGGAACAAAGATAGATCGCGTAAGTTCAAAGAAAAATCCTCGTGATAAAATTAACCTTAATTCGTCATTTGGTTTTTGGTTGAAATGATCAATAAGAAGAAGTAACGTTTTGTTCTCGTTTTATGAAACTGGGTTGCACTTACCATAATCTTGTACTTATTGCTTGACAGAGGTGGCCATCTCTTTGAATAACAACGAGGTTCAGATCCATAGCACTTCGGGTGGAAGATGGACGCTCAAAGAGACTCTGTCTGACCACGCCCAGAGGGTTACAGGCATTGACTGGGCTCCATCCAGCAACCAAATCGTCACCTGTGCCGCTGTTAGTACCAATCAAAATGTTTTCCTGGCTGGCTAGGAATTATGTAAGAAGTAGAAATTGGAGTTTTTGAGGTTTTTTAGTATTTTGATGAATTGGATATCGTATTTTAAAAAATAGGATCGAAATGCCTATGTTTGGACCCTGACTGACGGAAAATGGAAGCCGGCATTGGTGGTGCTCGGCATAACCAGGGCAGCCACCTGCGTGAAGTGGTCACCTCAGGGGAACAAGTTTGCAGTCGGCAGTGGCAACAGATGCGTTTCCGTCTGCTACTTTGACTCTGCCAACGACTGGTGGACCAACAAAAAGATCAAGAAGCCCATCAGATCCACGATAACCTGGTACCAGTGTTTTGAATTTACTTGATAATTCTAGTGCTAGAGATGACCACTTTGTGCTCTTAATTTCAATGGTCCATGTTTGGGCTCACATTGGGAGCACTTTGAATTAGAATGCACTTCTGTACCTTGAACCCCACAAATTATTTGAAATGATGATGAATTGAAGTCACATCACAACTTTTAAATTTCAGTCTTGATTGGCATCCAAACAACCAGATACTTGCTTGTGGATCAACTGATTTCAAGGCAAGGTATGTTAACATCAGAAACCTTTTCTTCCTTGCCTAGGATAGTATCTCAAGGAAACTAAAATAACTGGTTCCTCATTAGAATGACAGACCATGACTTGATTTTATTCAGGATCTACAGTGCCTGCATGAAGGAAGTCAAAGATCAGCCCGCACCTTCGACTTGGGGAGACAAACTTGTCTTTGCCAATCTCTTAGCTGAGTTCTCATCAGAAGGAAGTGAGGGAACTGCCCACTTCATCTGGTTTAACAGAATTGACTTCAATGACATGATAGATCGAGCACGCAATTTTTAATTTTTGGTCAAAGGATACTCAACTTATGTTGTTATGCTATCTATTCCAAGTTACTGTGAACCACAATTGATATGCAGGTGGATGGGTTCATGGAATAAGATTCTCTAGCAATGGCGAGAAGCTGGTCTGGGTGGGACATGACTCCAGCATCTGCGTCGTGGACTCTGCAAAAGGAAACACGTAAGTTTCCAAAGTTATTTCTCGAGAATCGTGTATGAATTGCATTGCAAACATTCTCCTCTAGGCTGGCCATTTTGAAGACCGAGCACCTTCCATTCATGGACGTGACCTGGATAAGTGACAACAGTCTGGTTGTGGGGGTGAGAATTTTTAGAATTTTATGGCCCGTTGCCAAATAAAATCACACCAGGCTGTCATTTTCAGCAAAGCATGCCACTATGTGCTTATGCAATTGAATGTAACAACATACTGGTCTATACACCCAACATAACTTTTGTAGGGTTATGACTGCATTCCACTGACTTACACCTATTCCAATGGCTCCATAACATTCAAGAACAAGATGGATTCTGACACCAAACAGTCTGAGACAAAGAGGGGAGGGTCAGTTAATGGCACATTAGTTTCATTTAAGAACTAATTAAAATTTTGGAATTTTATTTCATTTATTAATCTTTAATTTTTTTTTTCCTCAGGGCAATGGCCCACTTCAGGACCCAGGATTCCAGAGGAACTGACAGCAACGACACTGTCCTCAGCTCCCTGCACCAAAACACCATCACGTGAGTAGTTGTACCCACCTCGAATACTGCTTCCCACTCATTCAAATCTTAATAAATATGTTTACTGAAAAAAGATGATAATAATTATAGAATAAATTGTCCTTCATTAATAACTGATGGGGATGCCATTGGTTAATCAATAAGCTTTGGCATCTCTAGTACTTGACAATTAACTTGACTTTAAAAGTCTGTTTAACTACCCAACAGTCAGCTCTCTGTGCACAGCGGAACCAAGGACAAGTGCACCAAGCTGACCACTTCGGCTGCTGACGGCCTACTGGTCGTCTGGGACGTCAAGGTAATCGTTTCTCTTCGTCTCACCGACGTGGAAATCCCAATATCGCTCTCATCACGACCTTTAATTATTCTCCCGACAGTGATTCGACCAATCTCGGCTCGAGGTCCTCGACAGGTGACCCGAGCTCCGCCGAAGAAGATCGACGAAGATTGATGTTACCGGCCTATTTTTGACTACGTTCATTTTTATTAATCTGACCTTGCTTTATGTTCACGACTCATTCCTTTTGTCCGACTTCCATCTTTTCTGACTTCTACGCTGCCCCTCTCGATTCCGGGGACTAGAATGACGAGCCTTCTCTCGGGTATATCGATTAGATAAGCTGTTGCCTGGCCTACTGCTCAGTGTCTTGCCAAAAGCTGAATCTAATGGTTGTTCGAGTGCAGGTCCTTTCGTTATTCTTTTTCCTCGATTTCCGAGACCGTGCGGCAGCGCCAAAGTTCTCGACAGACGGCTTCGCTCCGCTGCAGTGAGTACGTTTCCAGGATGCAGTTACTGCATTTCAGATCGGACGCTTCGAAGGTCAGCCATTCGACCGCTTCTGAGCGTCGCTCCTCGTCCGACCGTCCGATTCTTCCCAGGTTTTGCTTCTTGACTTTGGGATTTATCTCTTGGATCTTTTGAGGTCAAGGACCATGCCCTGATGCTCGGTCGGGCGGCCGTCGGGGGGTGGCCCGGAGCGTGGCGAGAGGTGGACGTTCGTCATCATATGTTGGATTTGCTTGGCAATAAAAATAATCTTCCGGTTGGAATCTTGTCGATTAATGTTACTTTATTTACTGAGGTGCGTTGGTCTGCACAGCTGTTTCCAATTCGAGTAGCGATGGTTTTGTGGTTATTCATTACTTATATGCCCTTGGCACAAAATAGAAACAAGGAGTGTGTTTACCAACTTTTTGACAAGTTAGTGTAAATCAGTCAAAATGGTGCGAAAGTAGCATTTGATTCATCGACGGGTGTTGCAAGTTTCTGTTGTGAGTGGATGGGTTTTTGGTTCTTTATGGGCTTTATGTAATATGTTCCTGTGTGCTTTATTTTTAGTTTTTTATGTAATCTGACAAATACAAAAAATAGAATAATAATGCCAATTTATGGAAAAATTGTGACATAAGAAACTACTTGCAAATAACCTCGATAGCACGCTGCATGTACTGTGACCCTCTTGCGAGTTGCCAGTGGCAACCTGTGGGATTCCGGAGCCGATGTTCTTCAGTTTCTCGCTCACCTGCTCTTTCAACTTCTTATCAGATTTGAGCATATTTTTGTCCATTATCTGAACATCAATGGCGTTCAATGTTCGTAATGGATTTTAATTTAAAAAAAACTTATGTTGTCATAAAAACCAGAGAGGTTGGTCGACCTTATTAATTATTGACAGCACCAGACCATTGACCTCTTGAACTTCTTCTCTGCAGAACCAAGCGGCCACGACCCTCGGAATCTCCTTGATGTTGATGAGATCCTCTGAAAGAGCCCCATTTAATGCCATCATGGCCTCCGGATTTTGGTGAAGCAGCTAAAAACAATCAAACTCCATACAACTTTGACTCTTGTAGCAGACATCATCCCACATCTTCAAAACTTTCATTTTACTAAGCGCAAGACAATCACATCATCACACAAAATCCTTCTACAAATAATCCCCAATTAGCAGGCCTACCTACCAAGTCAAAGAGCTTTAGATATGATACAGGTATGGAAGGTGAATTGCTTGAAGTTATGTTGATGAGGATATTTTTAACCAGGTAATCCAGCCAATAAAGACTGAGGAGATGTGTTTCTAAAAACAAATCAATTGCATAACTTCTCATTAATTAATTGTTTGCCAACAGTGTTCCATCATGCTTACTGAGTTTTCCTCTTTCTCTGGCAGCATCAGAACCATCCTTGCTATCGAGATACCTGACAATGGCTGACATGCAGTTGATGCAACAGATCCTCAACAATTCATTCTCCTGTTGCAACACAAACAATGACACTCGAAAGCCATCAATGACTAGAGTCAGTCTGACATTCATGACATGAGCAACATAAGCATCAACCAAAACAAACTGACGGAGGCCATGAGATTCAGGACAACGTTGTAGACGCCCCTTGCGATGCAGTCAGGTACGTCGGCAATTCCGAACCTTTCCATCGTGAGGCACTTTTCTGCTGCCATCTTCTCAGCAACGAGGATTTTCAAGAAACCTGTGCCTGCAGAGTAATTAGGTTTTAATAAAACATGAGAACGATTTGATTGAGAGTGACTTGATAGATGATAACAGACAACGTTATTAGAACATATTGATAATGATAACAATAATGATAACTTAATGATTTAGGCATTAATGATGAATGGACAAACTTTGATAGCAAATAATTTCAATAAAAACCGGAAGATAAGAAGATAATCTCCGAGGCTTCGATACCTGCAACATTGGAATCCAAACCATCTGCAGCAAGGGTGGCATCAAGTGCTCGTGTCAAAGAGCCACACATGAAGTAAAGGCTCCAGAAGAGAGATTTGATGGTTTGTGACAGAACCATTGACCCAGAATCATCATTAAACTTGCTCCTAGCATTAGAAACGTTGCAGGGCAGTCTTGCAGACAAATCCACGTTCGATTCGTGAACATAAAGTCTGTATCCAAACGGCTGCAAATTAGGAAGGAATTACTTCTTTGCAATCTCGTCATTGCAAGTACACAAAGTACAAAGTACAAAGTGCATTACCAATGCAAAAGTAGCATGGAATGTAAGGAGAATGCAGACTGTAAACAGAGACAAGAGGTACACATCGAAGACTTCTTCGTTGCGATCCAGGGTCAACGGGTTTGAATTGATGGAGTTGATGAAGCGCAAGAGCTTCCTATCAACTCTGTCGGACGCAGACGTGGAGGTGAGGAGGAGGAAAACTGGAAAGACCAACATAACCAATTTAGCAGGTGATAAATGCTAACCATTAATAAATATTAATACACTGTAAATTAATATTTATAATATTATATTATAAATTATGACTTATTTTTTTATTATTATAAATTATTTATATAAACTAATAATGCAATAAAGCAATATATAAATTAATATTTACATTATAATAACATTTATTACCCTGTTTACTCCTGAAGCCGTAAGATTTGACGAGCATCGAGTTAATGAATGTCAATGACGACAAATACAAACCGATGTCGTCCTTTGAAAACACTTCCGTCACTTCCAACAGGTTTTCCACTGTGTTTGAGGTCAGTGAAGGAAAAGGATCAGTAACATGGCATTTAGGCAACCATGTGTGTGACACTCATATAATAATAGACTGTCCTGATAATTCACGGTTTTGGGAATTTGGTCATGATTGCTTCATTTGTAATTCTTTTTTTTTTTTTTTAATTCTTGGTGATTCTAATATTTTTACGATCATCACCGAAATTATGGTGAGTGACTCGTTACTGACCACATTCGACCAGCCTCAGATCCTGGGTCCTGATTGGCTCCCCCGTCGATTGCTCCCCGATGTCATCGACGTCGTCATTAAAAAAGGTCATCAAGTTTACGAACAAAGCCTTGTTGTATTCTGTCGATTGATCATTTGCAACTAAAATCCTACTAAAACCAGATCTGTCATTGTTGCTTATACATGTATAATATATCTTTTTGTCAGGAATTAAATTTTATCAATAAATCAGATAATTATTACAAAATAAATATAATAATAGATTAAATTAACCAACTTGAAATACTATCACCGAACTGAACGAGAACCTTCGGAGCTGCCGACATCAACACCGCCCCGATGTGGACCCTCGGCGACCGCCCTTCCGGCCCTCGAGGGGCCACGAGGCATGCCCGGAGCAAGTCCAAGACGTTGACCAAAACCTCCCTGTCCTCAGAAGAGGCAAGGATCGACTGATGAGTGAAGGAATGAATAAGAAAACATTGAATAATATTTTTTATAATTATAAATGCGAGATTGAAGTAAGCAGACGAACCATGACGGATTTCAAGCAGGGCTCGAATCGATGAACCATCATTATCATCACCTCTTCCGTTCGTTCGGATGTCTTTAAGGCTCGAGGCAGCTGAACGAAGTGATTGAATTATAATAAGTCATGGGGTTTCTTTTCTAAACCGGAATTTCTATTCCTCAGACAAAATAATAATAATAATAATAATAATAATAATAATAATAATAATAATAATCAAAATATACAAAATAATAATAATAATAATAATAATAATGAAAATATACAAAGCATCGATTAAAATATTAATAAACTCCAACCCAAAATAACTTAGAAGTAGTACCAAGAAATGCTCAGCAAAGTCATACAAGAGTCCATTCTGATAGGCCCAATATAATAATTGCAAGGGTCGAGGACACCAGACGTCTGACGTTGTCGTCTGCATTTCCATCCACTCGGACAAGTGACTGGCAAAGATTCCATCTGTTGGTGTTAATCCAACCATGTCAGAAGTAATTTATATGGAAGTGAGATTCAGAGATGTAACCATCGTGGTCATTATAGTTGAGATTTCGTTAGTTGTTATTTGTTAAAGTTGAAATTATTATTTTTTTTTTAATGATATTTTTAGCTTTATTCGAGCCAACCATTTTTTATTTTTGTTTTAATATAATTGCAAATAGCAACTTTTAGGAGTCAAATAAAAGAATTGATCAAAATTTTCATAAAAAATTTGTTTCAGAAAACAATTGACAAAAACCTGCATCATTAAATCCTTCAGAGACACAGCTGTCATCCTTCTCTCCATCATGCCCTTCCAACTGTTCATTGTATGGATGATTTTATGCACTAAAATTTATCAACTCAAATTCCATTTTTAACAGCAAAAAAAAGTTGAAGCTCACGGTCAGCAAATGGACAACAAACTTCAGCGTTGCCATGGAAACCACTGGGCAGGAATGTAGAGATGATGATGATGATGACGGAGGAGTTGAAGAAGAGAGATGATGTTGTGATCTCAATTCAATGAAGGAAATAATCAACTCGTTTCTCCTTGGAATAAAGTACCTTCGAACGGCAAAGACAAATATTAATATAAATACTCTCAACAACAACAATAATAATAATAATAATATTTAAAAAATAATAATAATAATATTTACAAAAATAATAATAATAATAAAACTCAAAAACAACGAAAAAGGGATTCTCACTTTTTGTTGTCGATGGTGTACAGATAAAGCGAGGCCAGCAACGCCACACCACGACTCACGAGACTTCCGTGAAAGTCACGTGACGGTTCGAGTGACGGACAGGGTGCCGAAACCATGGCAACGAACTCGTCAATCACTTCTTTCAGGGAACCTAGGGAACGACAATAATAACATTAAGGATAAGATCTTTAATTAATTAATTACTTAATTAATTATTATTATTAATTAATTAATTTATTTATTATTATTTAATTATTTATTTATTATTAATTTATTATTATTTAATTATTTATTTATTATTAATTTATTATTATTTAATTATTTATTTATTATTAATTATATATTTAATTAATTTAATAAAAGATGTTAGACAAACACGTAGTTAACTGCGACTGAGATGTACAATCAGACAACCTTCGAGAAAGCTTAGTCCATGAAATATCACGTCGAAAAGATCCGTCAGGTCCACATTTACTTCCCTGGAGACGTTCCCCTCGTCTTCTCGACTCTTTCCAGCTCCGATGATTTCCATCAGCAACGGCTTTGAAACCTCCGAGAGGACTTTGTCGACCGATGATTTTGTTTCGTCGGAAATGCTGATCGAGAAAATAAACAGTTTGCTTAAAATGGACCGAGACCGAATTAGACCGATTAAAAGCGAATCAAAATCCATTTGAACAGAAAACTCAGTTCGTCATGAAGTAAATAAATAATCTAAAAAAGCCAGCAAAATGTGGAAATTAGAAATCCATAGCAATTAACTTTTAATCTCACCAACTCCAACTTTTGAAGGCGAACATTTGAACGAAGAATTCACGATCGCTGGCTTCCATGACGGTTTGGCTGAACTCCAAAGGAGAATGCGAGGACGTCGTCCGAGAAGGACGGTCGGGGTGCTTCTCTGACAAAAGCTGGAAAACTCGGTAGCACGTCGAGATGGAAGCGAGGAAATTGCTTGCCACGATGTTGATTGGAACCATTGAAAAGGTGTTGCTGATGTTGCTTGTTATCCTCTGAGAAAAATTATGCATAAGAAATACAACAATGACAACAACAATAATAAATAACAACAACAATAATAATAACAATAATAATAATAATAATAACAATAATAAATAACAATAATAATAATATTATTAATAAATCTCTAACTTCATTAATAACCCTTAATCATCAATAACCTCAACTAGATATAATTTTAAAAAAATCATCATCATCATCAGCAACGAACCACAAGTAAAGACACGGAATCCGCGAAATACTCTCGAAACAAGTGCTCAAAGAAGTCTTTGCAACCAAAAACATCGGAACTTCCGTCAGTTTGCAAAGCGAGTCCACGGTTGCCATGGAAATCATCGTCGTCCAACAAGTTGCATTCCAGGACCTCCGCCAGAATCCTGGGAATCCAGGAGGGCGTTTTGAGGATGTTTTTATTATTATTATTTTTTTCAAAATGGCATCCACCAACATCCTTGCGGATGTATCGTGTAACAATTACACAAGTCTGATAAAACAACGTAATAATTGTAATAAATAAATAAATAAATAATAAACCTTCACTAATTTAACTCCATAGATTCAATAGAATGCACAACTGAACATGGGTAATGATCATCATCATCATCATCATCACCATCGTTCTCCTGATCACTATCATCACCATCTCGAGGAAACGGAACCAACCTCCATTGATGCAGAACGAGGTCGCTCACCAGCAACATGCAACCACCCCAGAGGTCATCGGGTGCTTCTTTGTCTTTTGAAATCTTTTGAAGGCGTTTAGCCGAACGAGACAGGTGACCGTCAGGTGGTAACAGAGAAGATGGTGGTGATGATGATGATGATGACGATGACGACGACAATAACAACGACATGGCGTGTCGAATCAAGACCGAAGCCACCTCAGAAATTTTCCTCAACGGTGCTACCTCAGGAAAGTGTTCGATCCTGCCAAGATGATTGTAATAAATTGTCTAAAAATAATTCTCTTTTTATATAAATAACAATAAATTAGTCGTTCGGATAGAAATTGTGAATAAATATCGTCTAAAGGTTTCCTATAATAGCCTTCAAAATTACAATAACTTCTTGTGTGTAACTTCTCGTATCTCGTAAGAAAAATAAATAAATGAATAAAAAAGACATTAAAAATAATATTTTGCGGCAGCTTCAGAGACCCACCTGAGGAGCAGGAGAAACGTCTCGGCAACGCCTCCGACGGCGAGTCTGGCATCTTTTTGGAACGATCGGGAGATCTTCGCGGATTCGAGGATCACGTCCAGCAGGTGCACGTAGACGTCGGAATCCATAAACAACTTTACATCGCTTGCCTTGTGACTGCAACAACAGCGTAAAACGAAGAAGGATCGTTACCGCCTTGACACACACTTGGTAACAAAGTAACATTTACATTTATTTAGCCAATTTTTAACGTGCTCGATTTTATCCCAAAGGGTACGTAAGGGCACCAACCAACAAACAAACCATCAGCAGACACACGATAGCAAACTGACACGACTTAACACTACGATAAGATCGGACTTTGAACATCCAAAAGCTTACTAAAACTTTCATGACGTGTAAAAAAAACACAAAACAAAACAAAAAGACTGCAGACGTGCTACTGTGGCATAAATCCGTCGACACACGAGAACCACAATAACCTCTTCAGTAGAACAAGGAGCAGTTTGTAGGCACGACCCAACGAGCAGACGAAATGCCTCGTATTGCAATCATCTGCACACCTCACTAGGGACTCGATACCTGGATTTTCATGGCCAAGGTGATGGAAAAAGCAAAAAGCAATCATCAATAATAAGTCTAATAACTTAATAATTTGCCTATACTTTAACATATCTGGCTTGCTTTAGTGACTATGATGACTGTGAATTTTGGAAATTCCCAAGAAACTGAAAGTAACCAACACACTGATATCTTGATTTACTAGACACAGGTATGTTGATGGTGCCAATGATGACGACGACGACGACGATGTTTTTATCAAGACAATGAATGATTAATAATCACCATAGACATCAAAATGCCTTGAGTAGAAAGTTTCTTGTTGTGCCAGTAGTTCAAGACATTTCAAAAGTGAACTGCACAAAAAGCATCAACTTGAAGTTAATACATTGCATCTTCTTTCAATCATCATTGTCATCATCATCACCACCATTACTATTATTATTAATTATGATTATTATTTATTATTATTGTTATTAATTATTATTATTATTTATTATTATTATTAATTCTTATTCTTATTAATTATTATTATACTACGATATCATCATTATTAATCAGTTATTAATCACCCATGCCTCATCAAATTCACCACCACCACCACCTTCATTATCATCATCCAACACCTCCGGCAAATGAATACAGACAACCTGATCAGAACTTCACTGGACGAGCTCAAGGCTTCAAAGAGATATTCTGCAAAAAAATACAAAAACACAATAAAAACACTAAAAAGATATAAAACGAAACTAGAATGTCTTTCACGAAGATCGAAAATGAATCAATCTTCTGGCCACCCTCGCAAGGATTCGATTCTGCATCTCTGCGTAATCGCGCTGCTCATTGACGAAAAAAGACTATAAAAGGATAAAGACTTTAACTGCACGAAGAGTCGTAAATAACTTGCGTTTTCTACATTTTTGTGTCTTTTAGTAAACAAAGAAATATCGGGGTTCAAGTCCAAGTTCAAGGAGGTTCAGTGAAAGGTCAGCACGAAGGTTCTGCTTAATCGAAGCTTAACCTTACCCCTTATCCATTTATGACTTGTGTCAGCCATCAAAGGTCTTTGATCGAATAAGACGCCATCATTTCTTATTTGATTTTTATCGAAACCCTATTATTTCCTTCATCATTTCCATATCAATCATCATATATATGTACATTATTGTACTTTAATGCTGAATTTTTGTGATCTCGTTATATATAAAAATGATCATAATTCATCAAAATGCACCTGTCAAGTCGGCCTTAAACGCAAGCTCGGAATGACCCGAGCAGAGTTCTCCCCTGAGTAGCACCAGGAGACACTGACTGGCCACGACCTGAACTCTGACCTTCCGACCCCTGATGAGCTTCTTGAGGACCAGCATGATCTGAACGCCATCTCCATGCTCTGCAACTTTCATCAAGACATCTTGGACTTCCAGAGAGGAACCAATCAGAATCTTCAAAAGACCTGTCAGTACATGGAGTCTTAGAACAGATGGAAATCAAATTATTTCGTTGCAACCAATTCAAGGACACAACTGACCAAAATGTTTTGACATCTTTGAAAAGAATATTTCCCATGAAAGCAGTTTTCTTGTTGTTTATTTCTTAATAGTATCTAATCTAATTCTCGATAGGAACCTATTATGACGATGACGACGATAACCATTCACTCGCCGAGCATGTTCAGTTCCAGATCTTCCGAGAGATCGCAAGCGTCGAGCACGAACAAGACGTCAAATGCGACTCTTTGCAAAGTGGCAATCCCAATCGGCGACGGAGGCAAAGGCGACTGCTCTTGGAGTTTTTCCGAGACGTTTCGAGTAGGGTTGGCAAGTATCTGAAACCAGGCGAAGCTACAACTCATCTGGACCTCTTCATCCAAATAAGTCAATCCGTGGAGAAGAAGGTTGATCGTTTCACCTGGTGCCAAAAACTTCTTTACTATTTTAATTAGTATTAATTTTATATGAGAATAATTTGTATGTGATATCATTGAAGAAATTGTTCTTAGAAAGATGAAAAGTGAAACAAACTATTTTCATTAAGGAAAGCAGGCAGAACCGTGCGATGCTTCTGTAAAAGTTGGCCGAGAAGATTTGCCAGGTCCGAAAAGTGGCTGCCTTTTAGTCCAATCTCTTCCAGCTGGAGGAATAAATGCTAAACAGTTGTTATTGAATAAACCATTGTTATTGAATTAAACAATAAAATCAACTAATTGCTTAATTTAATAATTCAATGAGCAACATTGACTTATGATCACATCGATGATCAAGCAGATTACTTTTTTGGCCACAGTCATAACAGTTTCTTCTTCAACTTTCACATTCCCCAAGAGGCAAACAAGCTCCATCAAAGCTATTGCAAAGATGAAGATAATTTTCACGAACAACCCACAGCAAAACGAAACCCTAAAAAACGTCTATAAAGAATAAGTTACGATTTATTAATTAATCATTTATTTTTCTCCTAACTGCTGATGAGATGCAATGGTTTGCTTGGATTTTTTATTGAAATCAAAGATAGGCTAACTTTTTTTTCCTATATAACCATGCAGCTATCATCAGTGCCAGCCCTAAGCAACATTAAACCATCAAAGAATGGTTCCTCTCCTTGAATTGTATCTTAACATCATAATGATAACAAAATTTACTAATTGATGAACATAAATTTTCTGATTATCATAATGCAGGTTTTCCCCATTTATAAACCGTTTATAAATGACTACAACAAAACAATATCACAAGGAAAGATTACTTTCTCCAACAAGAGGATGTAAGACCACTTCTCGATTTCCAAGGCAGACCAAATCTAGTAATGGCATAACTTAAATTAAGAATAAATTCATCCAAAAATTCCCTTATTTACATCCAAAGAATACGAATATCATTGCAAATACGATTAAACAACTGACCCACTAACGACTGGATGGTACGAGACACCACAGCGGCATTGAACGCCAACAAAGATGTTATTTCAACCCTGCATGACGAGCGAACCGTTTTAAGAAAATAAACAAGTGCGACCTTCTTCCTCGCCTTGAAATAAAATAAGTTCGGTAGTCAAATTTTATTCATAAACATCTCGCTAGCCTTAATGAGTCCCCAACCTTAGTGAGACCCGAGTCGCCCAACGATTCGATCATGCAAGCGATGCATTGATCATCAAAGACCCACTTTGAATCATGCTTGTTGTGATTATCGCAAATTATTTCCATCTTTTATTAAATAACAACAATAAAAGAAAATTCTTTAGCAGACAAATTCTTGAAAACAGTCCCTTTCGTAGGAAGCAGACGACAAAACAGACGCTTCGACATAGAACACTTGAGAAGCTGATCAGCCAATCAGGAAGCACATAATTAACAATAATGTAATTTTATCGTCGGAATTCTAATGTGCACTTTTTTTTGTCTAAAGCGGTTTTATTGGTTTGTATTCCTTTTTTATTTTTTGCAAAAAGAGTTTTCAAATTTGGATATTTTAATATTTAAAGTGTAATGCGATCATAATTATACTTTATATATTCTATATAGATATAACACACAAATAAAACGTATCGTTAGATTTGTATTTAGTTTTTCAAGTTCGTTTACTTCAGATATTTAAACTCCGTAATTATTTTATTTCGTTTATTTTATTCTTTTTTTTTTTTAGAAATTAGTCACTGTTTTTTTTTTAATATTGAAAGCCCTTGTGCTTCATGATTGACTGATCCGCTTCTCAAAGTTCCCCGAAATGCTTGCGACAAATGTGAATCCTCTTCCAAATCTCTGGAAATTGCCTTAAAACAGGTTAATAACGTTTACAAACATTCAAAACATTGAAATATAACATTATTTTGTTTTTGTTATTTTCACAAAAATATATTGATTAGTTCTGAGGACAAAACTAAAACTATCATAAATAACCTTTATGGATAAGCATTTTTGTAAGATCATAAACTCCTAATTAAAGGAAAAAAATAGATCGGATTAATTTGGTTTCGATATGCGAAAGTATTTTCGAACCACAAATAAGATCATGGATGGTAATGGTAGATGTTTGTGTCTGACACCGATTTCCCACAAAGCTATGGAATTGAAAGATTTTCTCAATAAAAATTTTCAAGGCAATTTGTTAAGAATAAAATGGAAGGAAAAAGAAATCAAAACATAACTTTAATTGCTTTTAAGTTTAAACAGAGTAGCAGAACGTGTGATTCATGATATAAAATTAATTAAGGGAAGAATTTAATCCTCAAAGATTTTTAATTAAATTTGTGCCAATAAATATCCGTCCCTCGCTTCTGCTAAAGGGAGTTAACGATTGGGCAAATCTGAAATTTCCATACCAAAATGTACAACCCGGATAATATAAATATTTCAAATAATACAATCAATTACTTATTAGGCATAAAAGTGAAAACAAAAATAATAATTTTCAGCACCACCGTTTAAAAAAAAAACACTGCTTTTGCAATGCAAGAATTATGAAAATAATTTTCACAAGTGCATTTACAAGTCGCAAAAGAAAAAAAAATATACATAATAAAAATTAATTTCGAAGTCATAACCGTTGTCAGCTGTTTCCACAGTCGCCATTTTGTCTTGCCGCTCGGCTTTTTTTCGGCGATCCACCTGCTTATTGTGGAGGTTTCCTCGCAGAAAGCGACGCGTTTTTTAGTTTTCCAGGGATGTTTATGCTTCCCAGTCATCAGCCCGCTGTTCACGTTTTTTTTATTTATGTCCGGATAGACATTCCAGAGCTCTAAATCTGCACGTTTCATCTCCGTTTGGCCCTCTAGCATCTTTCCCCGCCATTTTGTTTTTGTTTCCTCAATAATGCTCCTCCGCTTGGAAAATGTCAGAAGGCGTTTCTAAAAGCCTGTTTGCTCTGTCTGCATAGTGTTGAAAGCCTGAAAGCCTGAAAGTTAAAGGTTAAAGTAAAGTTTGTCGAAGAGTAGGTTGATGATAGCTGTTCACTACCCATCGGGGGAGTGGCAATGCCCTGACCTATGTTTTACGATCATAAGCATTGAAGGACAAGAGGGTAAGAGACAGCAGTTGTTAAATTCTAGCTGACTCCAGCAAAGATGGATATTCTTAGGATTCGTTTTTGAATAAAACATTCCTGAACGAACAAAGGCTCTCTCAGCGCGAGACATGATGTGGTACCTCATTAGGAATCCAAAAATCCAGGTGCACGTACTCTGGCAAAGCGCGCTCTCATCCAGAGAAATAGTGCGTGGGCCAACGCATTTTGTTCAGTCTGTTCTGATGCCCTTCCCTAATTTGAATTTTTGTAATCTCTGAGCGCTGGTGTCAGTGCTAACAATAATTTTATGTTTTATCCAATTAAAACTCTAATTTGAGGCTTGAAAAACTGAATTATCTTTAATTAAGCTACCAACTTTGGATTGACTGAGGAATCTTTTGGACTTAAAAATGAACATCCTTTGCAGTCTACGAAATCGAATTTCTTTTAGAATGACCAAGGAATTGATTTAAAATCATAAACAAAAGTCGTAAATAAATTTTGTTTACAGAATTTATTCCGGTCTCCATTTTGGCCTGACGAGAAGGCCCCACTGGCGGCTTAAAGTCTCTCCAACTCCTCCGCTCAAACCGGAGCCCCATAAACTGAATTCTCCCGTGGAAAAAAAAGCACGACGTTCAACGAGAAAGGATTTCATTACGGGCGATAATAGATTTGTTATTGCTTAACAGCGTGTCATAATAACACCTCCATAACAACCACTTAATAGGAGTATAAATAAAAGACAACATAACAGTCATCCATCAGCTGCGATAAAACTCTCGACTTTTCAATACCATCAAGGCAATGGTACTTTTCCAAGATCTGGACCGAGGGATGCTACCCACAGGCCTAGCCAGGGCTGTTGTCCATTGCCCCGTCCTTCTGTCTCTGTCAGTAAATATCTGTATCTGCCAGTACGCCCCTTGAATGACTGATTTTTGGCATTTGGTATGAGAAGCAAAAAAAAAATGATATAAATATCTGACCCCTCGTACTTTGACCAACTTTAAAATCCAGGTCATCCACAGTGGAGTGTACCCACACATGATCTTTCCATAAGAGAGAGAAAATAGGAGAGAGTTCAAGAGGGAAAGGGAGAGGCACGGATAGACAGACGGACGGATAGAGTTGATAAGCTGTCCACTTATCAGTTCACGATAGTATCTATCAGTGGAGAGACTTGTGACTTTTTTATAGTTTCGTTTATCTTCACTTTCAAAGAGAGTCTCGTCTTCAACTGATCGTAAAAGTACCATTTTATTTGCAGCAAAACTCATGCCTCAGGAACAGCCATGGCAGTTGTAGCGAGTTGATGCAATTATAAATGTAATTATTCATAATTAATAACAATATTTTATATATTTATTTATTTATTTATTTTCATACGTTTAAGGCATATTGTTCTACTATCTACATTGGTCAGTTAATCAATGCGGTAATGTCCAGTAAGTCAATCAATCGACTATCTAGCCACTCAATCCAGTACCAGCTGGTCAACCAATCAGGAAATACCCGTCCAATCAATCAATCACTACCCGTTCAATCAATCGAAGTCTACCTGGAATGCCATTAAAGCAGGTGAGTCTTTCCAGACCACAACCAAGTAACAACAACATCAACAACAACAACAAAAAGAGAACAAAAACAAAACAGACTGTTGGTTCATGTCTTCCAGGTGTATTGTATCAACATCACATGATACCTTTGAGCCGTCTTTTACTACAGAACTTTCTAGGAATGGAGCGGTCCTGAGATAAGAATTTGATACTCTCTCGTCATAATTATAATTACTCTCATCATTACAATATATAATTATTATTATTGTAATCAAAAAAATCAATAAAAGTATTAATTATTTAACAAAATTATTAAATTTTTAATTATCTATTAATCGTAATTTATGAGTTAATTACTTGGTTTGAGTTAAAGGTAAAAGGTTTTTCAGAACTTTTGCTTTCTTTGTGTGTGGGGTGAATAAATGGACGGACGGACGGACGGATGAATACGCGGACGGACAGAATGTGCGACAGTCGGCCCTCCAAGGAAAGCAATTGCAGGTTAGGAAACGCAAACGATGGAGATTTGAAGGAAAGAACAATCTTTCCAATCCGTCCGTCCGTCCACACGTTAATCCATCCACACGCGGGTATGTTCGCATTAAATAAAATTTCAATCCCAATTATTTTTTTCTGTTCTTTTCTCATCCACGCGGTTGTTTGCACCCAGTTGCCTGGAAAACAATTTCGAAAACGTAATTCCACAAACTTCATTTTTTCCACCTCGCTTTGTAATCCTCCCGACGAGGGTGCGTTTCGAAACTGAAAAGTAACCTATGGAAATCAGCAATACTCTTATAATAATAATATAATGACAATAATATAATAATATCAATAAAAGTATTAATTGTACAAACCATAAGACATACATCCACACATACAAACATACTGTTGGATCCCTAGATCCAATAAATTGAATAATAATTAAAATTATATTGCCGATTAATTAATTTAAATAATTAATTAAATTTAGTGGCAATATAATTTGAGAATTAAATTGGTGCTATTCAGACTCTTTGGTTATGTACCTTGACAAATGGATTTACCTCGGAAAGTAGAGCGAGAATTAGAGAACAGCAGATTTCAAGACTTAGACATTTGAAGCATCGTGCATCTTCCAAGCCATCTGACAACTTTCAATAAACCTGACCTTCTATAATTAGTTTGAGGACCCCGGGTTATTACATTGGTGTCAGGAGTTGGATTTAGAGTTAAAAGGGTGTCCAAAAGTAACTAAAGTAGAAGCTTGTTTAATTGAAAAGTGAAGGATGCCGAAGTACTTGGATGAATTGTACGTGCCTCGATTGAGACAAGAATTGAGAGATCGTGGCCTGGATTGGAAAGGCACGAAAGCTGAGATACGAGAGCGACTTGGGACATGGCTGACAGAGAATGGCCATGACCCAGAGGAATACGAATTCGAGAATCCATCCCATAAAAAAATGGAAGAATTTCTTGATTTTATGAAAAAGTCCGTAGATGAGTTGAGGAGGAGTATTAGGGGCGATTTGAAAAACACAGCGATTCCATGTCAGGATGTCTCGCTGGTTTCGGGTGAAAACTCTACCGAGAAGAGTCTGTTGGTTCTTTTGAATTCGAGTCCGAATATAGTAAGTGGCGGAGAAAGTTTGTAGAGAACTCTAGGAGGACTATTAGGGGCGATTTGGAAAACACAGCGATTCCATGTCAGGATGTCTCGCTGGTTTCGGGTGAAAACTCTACCGAGAAGAGTCCTGTTGGTTCTTTTGAATTCGAGTCCGAATATAGTAAGTGGCGGAGAAAGTTTGTAGAGAACTCTAGGAGGATTATTAGGGGCGATTTGAAAGGCACAGCGGTTCCGAGGCAGGATGCCTCGTTCTTTTCGGGTGAAAACTCTACTGAGAAGAGTTCTGATGTTCCAAGTACCGTTTCTGGCAGCATTGGGATGGAGTCATTAGAAGGCACATCCAACCACAGTGAGTGCGTGTCTCCAGAAACTCTGTGCGTGATGGCAGACTTAGAGAACTCGACGTTGGAGCCCATAGAGTTACCAGATCAGGTCGAGTCGTCAGCAGGGCCCAGAGAGCTCACGGAGGTTTTAGTGGAGCAAGTGGAACTTTCGGAGGAGCCTGTGGGATTGCCGGTGGATCATGTGGAGTTGTTGGTGCAGCCCGAGGAGTTACTGATGAGTCACGTGGATTTGCCGGCGAAGCCCTTGAGATCAATTGGAACTGTGGAGTCTTCGGGGGTGTCCGCGGATCTACCAGCGGAGCCCATCGAATCAGCTAAGTCAGTGGAGCCTGCAGATGTTTCGGCTCCATTGGAGATCACAGAAGGGAGTGCTCGGGATTTCGAGACAATGCCTAGCATTGAGAGTGGAGCAGGTGATCCTGTAGAGAGTCCGAGATCTGGCGCCATGGTGGAGCAGGAGGTTGAGCATAGAAATGGCGATGTTCCGCGACTGAAACTTGCGGGACGCAGAAGTAAAAGGGGGGAAACAGAAATCCCAGAAGATGGCAAAGCAAATGGATCTGGGATTTGCAGCCATGAGATTGATGGAAGATCGGATCCTATTCCTAGAGTAAAAATGAAAATGGGAATAGATGTCTGTTCGGGACGAACAGATTTAAGGAGGGGGCAGTGTTGGATCCCTAGATCCAATAAATTGAATAATAATTAAAATTATATTGCCGATTAATTAATTTAAATAATTAATTAAATTTAGTGGCAATATAATTTGAGAATTAAATTGGTGCTATTCAGACTCTTTGGTTATGTACCTTGACAAATGGATTTACCTCGGAAAGTAGAGCGAGAATTAGAGAACAGCAGATTTCAAGACTTAGACATTTGAAGCATCGTGCATCTTCCAAGCCATCTGACAACTTTCAATAAACCTGACCTTCTATAATTAGTTTGAGGACCCCGGGTTATTACAATACATACACGCACGCATTCACATATACAAAGACATGTATGTATCATGTATTTCATGACCCTAACCCTAACCCCAAACCCTTACTCCTCCTCCTCATCATCATCATCAGCATCATCATCAATACCATCACCAGCATCATCGAAATCATCATTCTCACCATCCATTTACCTCCTCTTGATTTAGGATCAGTAATTCTTTCATTCCACTCCCTTTAAAGAATCCTCGTCGCCATGACGCCGGCGATGATGACGACGACGACGATTGTGGCGATGATGATGATGATGATGATGATGGTAATGACGACTACGATGATGATAATAATGATGCTAGCGACGATGGCGATGACGGCATCTAAAAAGGTGTCAATAATAAGGAGACGAGTGTTTGTTACTGAGAGACTTAACTTTCACGCAAAAAAAAAAAGATTGTCGAATTACTATTTTCACCGATCTATCCATCTATCCATCCATTCATTCATTCATTTATCCATTCATTCATTCATTTATTCATTCATTCATCCACTCATGCATTCATCCACCTATCCATTAATCCAGCCAGATGTCCATCTATCCGTCTGTCTGTTGGCAAAAAGAGCGTCAATGGTGGATTCCATGTGGTTTCATCATCATCTTCATCATCGTCATCATCGTCATCATCATCGTCGTCGTCGTCACCTGCCAATTCTGACAATTCGTGCCTTTTGTAACCAATTGTTCTGAGCCTCCTTTGAAACTTTCTCATTCAATCTTCAAAGTTTTTACTTTTTTGTCTCATTCCAAATTTCTGCAAAAAAAATTAGGACTTTTTTTCCTGGAAAAAAAGTAGAACCTGGAAGTAAAACTTATAAAAAAATATTCCAAAAGGGAAATTGGATGCCCACGAATCCACCAATCGTAAAAAGGGTCGTCAATCAACCAGCCAATCAGAACCCTGCTTAGAGTTTGGCATAATAATAATAATAATAACAGCATTAATAATAATAATAATAATAATAATAATAATAATAATAATAATAATAATAATAATAACCTAATATGAATATTGAAAACCAGCCAATCAAAACAGACAGACCCACGAAAGATATTTTCTCACGAATCTTCTTCACCCTAGCGGCAAAAAAAGTAATCGAATAAAATGGCAATGAAGAAGAGATAAACTTCTGAACATCGAAGCTTTATCTCTGACTTCGTCATTCAACGACGAAGGGTGCCGGGTTCAATTCCCAGGAACGGACTTCTCCTATTGTCTGACAAAGCTGATTGAAAACGATGATAATGAAGATACTCATTATTATTATTATTATTATTATTATTATTATAGTATATTATCATGTTATAGTATTATTAATATTAATAATTGTTATTTGTTATTATGATAATGCTTATTAAACGATATTATTATTATTATTATTATTATGCTAATTATATTTAATCTATTATAAAATATGGAATCGGTAATAAACTATTATAAAAACTTGCATGATTGATAGGTAGATGGATAGTTTCAGGGTTTTTTGATTAGGGGCAGACTAGCCCACGAACTGTGCCCTGTGAACTATGAACTTTTCAATTGAACCTATTTGATTGACCTACTTAATTGACGAGGTAGTGACGGATTGATTCTCCAGGTAGCACCGGATTGATTATCCAGGTAGCACCGGATTGATTCTACTGGTAGCGCTGGATCGGGTGACCACTACTCTGTAGTACTTGGTAGACTGTCCAGAAACTAATGGAGGGATTGACCAAACATTTATTTGACGACTTATATATTTAGTTACAATCAAACTTTCAAGACCAAACGAACGTTTGGCAATACGGCAACTTACTTTTTATTTTCCTTAGTACTACCCCAGTTCATATCCTTGAAGATGTATTGAAATTTATCCTCTATCCTATCTCATCGTCGAACGTGTCGTGTTGTGATTGGCCGGATTATAAACAACAAAAGCAGTCATAACCGATGGTCCGACATCTGTGAGCACTCGATATATCGACAAATCATCGGGAACCTTCCATTAAGAGCGAGTAGGATACAAAGGGTTCTGGGATACGATGATTTATAGTCTCTTTGTTTCTCTCCTCCGGTTGCTTTAAGTCGTTTGCCTTAAGCGTAGGTCTGATCGTGGCGCACGTACGTGGCTCATCTCCACTCGGATGGAAAAAGCAGGCAAACTCCGGCCAGAAATTCTGCTGGAAAAGAAAAGGAGGGGAAAAAAAGCTGAAATCATTATTAATGGATCCGTACCGATATCCAATTTGTACGCCTTTCCAGGCTGCCGTGCTGGAAAAGGGAGTAAATCAGTCCATACATCACCTGGCAGAATACAATGAACTCTCGAGAACAAAGACCGAGAAATGAGAAAATTAAAGAAAAAAATATTTTATTTAAAAAGTCCTCGAATTGGAAAGGTTTTGTCTGATCAATCGTACCTTTATTATGGACATTTTTATGATTAATTCTGTCATGTCTATTTAATATAACCAGTTCATTAATACTCTTATTAATTATTATTATTATTATTATTATTATTATTATTACTATTATTATTATTATTATTATTATTATTATTAATTTAATTATTTATTTAATAATATTAAATACCAGAGGAATGTTTTCTTTCAAGACCTTCAGTGAAGGTCATTATTTGGTGGCTTGATATTATTATTATTATTATTATTATTATTATTATTATTGTTATTATTATTATTATTATATTAATGATATAATTATTATATAAAATACAATAAATTTGCGCAAATAAATGTAATAAATAAATAAATAATAATTATTAATTATTTTAGCCTTTAATTCATTTCCGATTGGATGGCAAGTTATGGAGGACAAATTATATCGATTTCATCGTTAATAAATTAAAATAAATTTGAATAATAACTATAATATCATAATATTAATATTACCTTAATTATTTATATTAATAATAATAATAATATTAAACTATAATATGCGAAATTATGAAGTTGATCTTCTTTCATGTTTTATCACCGACTCCAATCTCATCAACAAGCATTTCTTAAATTGCCTGGTTATTATTATTATTATTATTATTATTATTATTATTATTATTATTAAATTGTGCTCCTTCACATTAATCAATTGATTTACAGAAGCGAGTAATGAAGAAATGGATTTTGAATGAATGGGTGGATAAACGAGTGAATGAATGAATGGAAGAAAGAACGGATAGACGGATAGACGTGGATGGATGGATGGATGGATTTTGTGGGTTTTTCCAAGAACTATAGACTGCTCCCTTCCCTTAACAAAGCATTTCTTGTCAGCCCCGGGCTCAATGATGAGGGTGGTTGTAGGTTGGCACCAATATGCCTTAAGCCGAACCCCAGACTCATTTATGATCAGATCCCAGGGATAGGGATGGGAAAAAAAGAGATGATACTGAAGAGTGAGATGAGATTATGAGGATCGCCTGACAATTGTGAACATCTTCTCAAAACATCTTTAAGCCCTGAACTCGTTGCAGGACTCGGTAATTATGGAAGACCATCACAAGTGAGTGGATGAGTGAGTGAATGAATGAGTGAGTGAATGAGTGAGTGAATGAGTGAGTGAGCGAGTAAGTGAGCGAGCGAGCGGGTGAGTGAGCAAGCGATTAAAGTTGCTAGAACATGGAATAGCCGAGGAAAGATGCACAAAGAGACACCGAGAGAAATCCGACTCCATCTTTTCCAACTACGTGACGGAGCGATGGAGGAATGGAGGGAGGAACGAACGTTTAAAACAAAGAAGGAAAACATTCGATCCTTGCGAAGCAGAGGAAGATGACGATGATGAAGAAGAAGAAGAAGAAGATGAGGAGGAATAGAAAGAAGGTAACTAGAAAGAAGTGAAGCCAGGGAACATGTAACCGATAGTCTTGCGCAAAGTTGGATTATCTTTATTAAATGATGACCTAATCAAGATCATCTTCATCATCATCATCATCATCAACGAGATAGTCATCATCATTGTCAGCATCTTCGTAGTCGCCATTATTATCATCACGACCTCTTATCACATCCAGGTATAGAAGGTATGAAACAAGAGGCACCCTCTTATCAATGAATGACGAATCAAATACGATCTCATTAGTCCCTAACCTCTGCTTGTATCAAGTGGCTGGATGTTGGTTTCATTAGCAACATCAGCCTGATCATCATCATCATCATCATCATCATCGTCGTCATCATCGTCGTCGTCGTTGTCATCATCGTCATCATCATCAACACATAGTCATGCAGATCAATATTTTTTTAATTTACAAATTAATCGTTCAAATTTCCCTGACTCTATTATTAATGTTATTATTATTATTGTTACTATTATTATTAATATTAATATTATTATTATTATCATTATTATTATTATAGCAACTTTTTTCCCTCAATTTAAAGATTTATAATCCCGAGAAATTACCGGTAATTAATTTTCGTTTTTATTCTCTTTAATAACATTCTTATTTCCCATAATTGGATAAATCTATATATATTATTTTTTTTTCTTGGCTTGTTTACTTCCTAGGACTTGATTTGTTCATCGGCAATGATGATGATGATGATGATGATGATGATCGTCGGATCCTTTTGAAAGATGTTATCTTAATCGTTTGCTTTTATGTCTCTTTAAAGGCTTAAAAATGGTATATTAAGCTGGGGTCTTTCTTGTTCCTACCTGAGCGATAAAGAGGGCCGATCGCTCGTTACCAGGACCACAGGCTCTTTGAGAAGGTATATAAGGAGTCGTAAAACCAGGTCAAGAGTGACTATCACCTGGATTATTACCATGTCCCATTACTTAGGTGTTCAGTTAAAAGCAATTTCAGATTGCAACCTGATTAATTATTAATTTATATTTATTCATAAATATAAATAATTTATGTTTATTCATAAAAATAATTGCCGTCACTTGAACAATAGCAATAGTTGATACTACAATCATACAATTTATAAACAATTGTAGTAAATAAATATTTTATTTCCAATATATTTTAAATAATTTTTTGACATAAATAAATAAATAAATAAATAAATAATAATAATAATATTAACATTAACATTAACTCTATTTAAACGTTAAATCAAGAAATTAAATAAAGAAGCGTTTGCAATGATCTTAAATATTTATTTAAAAATCAAGCCAACAGTTTATGGAGCTGTTGATAATTCAAGTAAATAGTTTATTCGTGAGAAACTTTATTTATTTTTTTTTTTCAATTTTATTTTCCAACAAACTCCTGTGAAGCGAGGCACGAAACGGTTACAGCAACCTAAACATCACAAACCCTCATTCAAATGCCATCAACCCACTCTCAATCCATTATCAATCACTTGTCAATCCATTATCAATCAGTGGTCAATCACTTGTCGATCCATTATCAACCACTTGTTAATCCATTATCAATCCAACGTCAATCCATATCTATCCTATCAACCACCCTACCAACTTCTCCCATTCCCTCTACTCCACCCTCTTCCACCCTACTCCTCCCCCAGCCTCACCCCACCCAACCCAACCAGCTTAGCCCTCAACTTCCTGAAATTCCAGCCCAAGCATTTCCTTTTGAGTTATTGCAGAACTTTTAACACCCTAAAATTATTCTTCTTTCCAGCTTATCCATGCAACCCTTGACTCGTGTTTTGAACAGTTGCTCATCTCCAAACATCCGAGCGATGCCGCCTTTTATCATTTCCTTGTTCTCGATAATTATAGACGTCGTTGTCATCATTTTCATCGTCGTCGTCGTCATCATTTTCATCAACATCAACAACATCATCATCATCATTATTATTATTATCAGCATCAGCATCATCATCATCATCATAATCCATGGTTCGTTATGAGATCCGGGATATTGGGTTGCAATGATGCGGTGGTTGCTGGCACTTTAAGAAGGCCAGAGATCGAACGAATGGGTGGAAATGAGTGAGTGAGTGAGTGAGTGAGTGAGTGAGTGAGTGAGTGAGTGAGTGAGTGAGTGAGTGAGTGAGTGAGTGAGTGAGTGAGTGAGTGAGTGAGTGAGTGAGTGAGTGAGTGAGTGAGTGAGTGAGTGAGTGAGTGAGTGAGTGAGTGAGTGAGTGAGTGAGTGAGTGAGTGAGTGAGTGAGTGAGTGAGTGAGTGAGTGAGTGAGTGAGTGAGTGAGTGAGTGAGTGAGTGAGTGAGTGAGTGAGTGAGTGAGTGAGTGAGTGAGTGAGTGAGTGAGTGAGTGAGTGAGTGAGTGAGTGAGTGAGTGAGTGAGTGAGTGAGTGAGTGAGTGAGTGAGTGAGTGAGTGAGTGAGTGAGTGAGTGAGTGAGTGAGTGAGTGAGTGAGTGAGTGAGTGAGTGAGTGAGTGAGTGAGTGAGTGAGTGAGTGAGTGAGTGAGTGAGTGAGTGAGTGAGTGAGTGAGTGAGTGAGTGAGTGAGGAGTGAGTGAGTGAGTGAGTGAGTGAGTGAGTGAGTGAGTGAGTGAGTGAGTGAGTGAGTGAGTGAGTGAGTGAGTGAGTGAGTGAGTGAGTGAGTGAGTGAGTGAGTGAGTGAGTGAGTGAGTGAGTGAGTGAGTGAGTGAGTGAGTGAGTGAGTGAGTGAGTGAGTGAGTGAGTGAGTGAGTGAGTGAGTGAGTGAGTGAGTGAGTGAGTGAGTGAGTGAGTGAGTGAGTGAGTGAGTGAGTGAATGAGTGAACGAGTGAGTGAGTGAATGAGTGGGTGAGTGGTGGTCTCAAATTCTTGATGTTATTTTTGTTTCTTTTCTGGGGAAAACTCTGTTGTTGCTAAAAACAACAAATTGGCCGAGAATTAATGAGAATAATTCAACATTTCCTCAATAATTGCCCATAAACAAATGCGTAATTGCGATTGGTAATCACGTTAAAAATGTATTTTTAACAATTACCAAAAAAAATTAAAGATCCAATATTTTTTAAGGTAATTTTTTTAAAAACTGCAAAACATTGATTTACAGCGGCATTGAGGTCGTAAATGCTTTTAATGAAAGTAATTGCATATTACAAGTACAATTATTGGCTTTATATTGTAATAACGTAAAATTATGATTATAAATAATTATATTATTAATATAATTATTATTATAATTAATATTATATTATTAATATAATTATTGTTATTGTTGACTTATGTTTCCTTTTCCAATCAAATATCAACTTTTATCAGTCGTCTCAAGGGGACAGCAGAAGTCTTGTCTGGAAATTATCAGATGACGACGACTACGACGATGATGATGATGATGACGACGACGACGACGATGATGATAGCGATCATGATGATGATAGTGATAAGGAAGATGATGGCGAGGACGGTGACAATGTTTAAATAAATATCCTCAAAAATTCCAAACTTTCTTTGACCAAACTAAAAGCTCACAGGCAAAACAGCAAATCCGGATGATCCTAATCCAGGGTTTATAAAAACCGCCCCCTTCTCCCCGCCACGACCCTACCCTCAATCCGGGGCAGATTTCGAGGTGTCAAAACAGAGGATAAATCCAGGATAATCGGCAGAATATATTTTGTATTTTATATTTATATTTTATTTTTCTTTGGCATCAAAGGGTGAAACTCGAAACCCGGTTCATGGAGAAGTTGTGATGTTCGCAGACCTGAATTACATTCAGACCTGTCCGTTATGAGCTTCGAAAAGATTCGAAACTCCGCCGACGAGGTTGTTGTTGTTATTGTTGCCGGTTGCTATTGTTGGTGATGGTGGTGGTTGTTGATGTTGTTGTTGGTGGTGGTGGTTGTTGGTGTCGTCGTCGTCGTTGTTGGTGTTGGTGGTATTAGTGTTGATATAGCCTTTGTTTTTGTTGTTGGTGTTGGTATTAGTGTTGATATAGCCTTTGTTGTTGTTGTTGGTATTAGTGTTGATATAGCCTTTGTTGTTGTTGTTGTTGGTATTAGTGTTGATATAGCCTTTGTTTTTGTTGTTGTTGGTGTTGGTATTAGTGTTGATATAGCCTTTGTTGTTGTTGGTATTGGTATAAGTGTTGATATAGCCTTTGTTGTTGTTGTTGTTGGTATTGGTATTAGTGTTGATATAGCCTTTGTTTTTGTTGTTGTTGTTGGTGGTGGTTCCCTTTATTTTTTGTGTTGTGTTTTGTCTTCACTTTGAAAGATTTTCCAACGAGGCTTCTTTGTTCTTTGTTGTTATTGTTATTATTATTGTTATTATTATTATTATTATTTTTATTATTATTATTATTATTGTTATTATTATTATTATTGTTATTATATATTTTTTAACTATTCTCCGGTCATTCAACCGACTCACCTAATTACATTTTTTATATAATAATAATATTAATCATAATATTTAATCGTAATAATAATAATAATCATAATCATAATAATAATCATCATCATCTTAATACATATATAATAATACGTGTAATAGCGATAATAATAAACAATCCTACTAATTATTTGTCCCTAGAAAAAAATAATTCGCTTTCAATCGTTTATTCTGTTTATTTACTCAGGAATTTCGCGATTTTTAATTTAAAAAATAATAAAAATAAACGAACACCGAAGCCAATCAACCCTTTGGCGCAAGTTCCGAGCCCAATTAGCCAGCACCGCTAACCACTATCCTCTTATCCAATCTCTTATCGTAACAGGTTTTTCTAGTTGTTGTTGTTGTTATTATTGACTCTCATCGACCTCACAAGTTCCGACTTGAAATCCTTCCGACGTCGAAGGCAAAACACGGAGAGTGTTCGGTGTCGGGAGGTGATCGCCGTCGGACGAGTGGAGATTCGAGTGATTGGAGGATAGAAAAGAAAAATAAAAGAAAATAAAAAAAGGGATGGAACGAAATGATAAAATAAAATAAAAGACAGCCGGATGCATGTGGTAAGCAGGAGTTTGCCATTATGCCTACGATGACGGTATGATGATGATGATGATGACGACGATGATGATGATGATGACGATGACGATGATGCTGACGTGGTGTGACGGTGGTACGGCTTGCTTATTATCGACACGTGCATTTATCCAAGTCTATCCTGAGAACCAAAAGCAAGCATCAAGAGGGAAAAGAAAAACATTGAATATTGCAAACGGAAGCGAGTTACGCGCATGCGCATGCACATTTCCAGGCACCGACCATCCTTCCTTCCATCCATCCATCTGGGGAAGGAGTCAATTAAACGTGGAATAACAAATAGTTCACCGGGGTGCACCTGGAAGTCCGGAAGTGGATGAAGACGTCGCTTCTGTGGAGCAGATGGTGCGCCTGGAAAAATAAATTCGCGAGGAAATTCTTTCGAATGTTGAAACGTGCATAAAAACGAAAGAAACGTCAATAAATTCGTCCTAAACTTTTTCCTTTTCTTTTAGGATTGATTGGTGGACGGACGGACGGATGGACGGATGGATGGATGGACGGACGGACATGTAAAATTTACAATTTTTTTTAAATGAAATTATTTGACGATTTCATTTTAAATTAAATTCATGAACAATTGAATCAATTTTAATCTAAATCTCTAAATCGCCGATAAATTCACCGCCAGTGAAGAATAATTTCACCACCTTTAAAGGACACAATCTGTAAACAAATCATTTTAAGGAAATAAAAGAAAATAGAAGAAAATTAAAGAAAATAAACCGTGAGCAAATTAAATCAAACAATTCGCTTCTAAGTGGTTCTAAAATTTCAACATTAAAGAAGAATTCTCTCTGAAGAATTTCAAGGAGAATTTTATTATAAATATTATTTTTATTATCTTTTTATTATTATTATTATTATTATTAAATAAAGGGTTTATTTATCATTATTTATCAATAAAAAGATGTTATTCGACCATAGACACGAGAGGGACAGCATAGATAAAAAACCATTCTGTCTTTGTTTACGACTGAACCTAACGATCCCATATTATCGCCAACTTTATGGCCGCAC
The DNA here is from genome assembly GCA_034509925.1 of Hirudinaria manillensis. Lineage (NCBI taxonomy): Eukaryota > Metazoa > Annelida > Clitellata > Hirudinida > Hirudinidae > Hirudinaria > Hirudinaria manillensis. The sequence continues at coordinate 9,560,940 of CM067532.1, read as the reverse complement.
ATCCATTGGCAGATTCTTTTCGCTTTACACGCGAGTTCTTTCATCGTGGATGCTCTATTATCGCCCACCAAATATCCAGGCCCTGATGGAAAATAAGGAGAGACACAAGTGGCTGGATTGGGTTTGTGGACCATTTGGATTATTATTATTTTTTGTTTATTTTATAATTTATTTAAATTATAAGTTAAATAATCTTAAAATTAGAATTAATTAATATTTGACACATTAAACGAGATAAATTGTAAATTTATAAACAAATATGTAAAGTCTTTGAGCGAACAAATATTAAATTTACTGCAACTTAACTTCATTTTATTCTATTTTATTTTAATATAATTTAATTTTAAATGCGTTTTTTCCCGCATGAAAATGCACAAAAAAGTCCTCTCAGCAGACGATATGTTTATTATCGTCCAAGCATGATTTATGAACCTCTTAAATATTTTTTAAAAATCAAAATGTGCCACAAAAATATGAATATTTTCATTTTCGCATTTAAATTCCCTCGGCTTTTTTCTTTCTATTAAAGCCGAAAAATAAATAATTTTCAAAATAACTATTTATTGATATTATTAGTAATATAAATAGATTTATAAATCATTTATTAATAATATTGTTAATTAAATGCAAATATAATTATAATACATTAATATTATTTATTATTATTAAAATTAATGACGTTGAATAGCAATAATACTATCATCATCATCATCATCATCATCATCATCATCATCGTCATCGTCGTCGTCGTCGTCGTCGTCATCGTCATAGTCATCGTCATCATCATCATCATCATCGTCATCATCATCATCATCATCATCATCATCATCATCATCATCTTCATCATCAACTTAATCCTTTAAGCAATTAATCAAATTGACTCACGCACACAAGCACACATCCCTCAGCCCTTAATTAAATAAACAACGAACATTCTCCTCATTAAGACAAGCACCCCCTTTATATATATATATATATATATATATGTGTGTGTGTGATATATATAATACACACAGTCACACGTACAAACACTCATATACTTAAGCGTGTGCAGTGCATACAGACACGATGCCAATCTCGATCTTCGCGTCCGTGTGAGGCTCCGTTTGTTCACGCACGAGGCCTCGCATCGAACTACTTAGGCGAAGGTCTTTCTATCTTCATCTCCATGTTGTGGCCCACGCTGGAGGCCTCCGCTGGAAACGAGAAGAGAAGACTTTTCCAGGACTCCTTTCCGGAGTGATATTCCCCCCCGGCGATTATCCTCGGGGGTTTTCCCTGGATCTTTCCAGGAAATCTTTTGGAAAAAAAACAGGAAAAGAGAGAGAGAGAGAAAGAGAGAGAGGAGGGGATTCTAGCGTTGCTTTGCCCTGTCCACTCTTTTTTTGAATAGAAAAGCACTCGATGACACCCGACCGAGGTAATTGATTGGTCGCTTTTGCTAGCCTCTGATTGGCCCGAGTCGTTGGATTTTAATTGATGAAGAGTGATTAGGTATTAATAATACTAAGTAATGCTTTATTATTATCACTATTATTATTATTATTATTATTATTATTCTCGTTATTATTATTGTTGTTAGTATTATTACTATCATTGTTATTATTATTGTTATTATTATTAATATTATTATTATTATTAATAGCGTAACATAATCGATAAGAAGAGTTGCGAAAATTGTTGATAAAGAAAAGCCGAGCAGAAAAAGGTATTCAAATGTTTTCTTTTCAATGGAATTAAAATGTTTTTAAATGATTAATTCATTTTAAATCGTTACAAATATTTTCACTTGGAAATTATTTATTTTTAATTTAAGAAAAAAAAATTAAATTAAATTAAATCTGTGCTTGCATAAGAGCGTGGAGTCTGTGGCTGTGTTTGCCTTGCATGTAACATCATCATTATCAGCATCATCATCAGCGCCATCATCATCATCATCATAGCCATCTTAACCGCAATATAATTATAACCATAAGCATCATTATCAAAGCCACCGTTCCCATCACCATCCCAAACCACCTCTATCACCGTGGTCATCATCACCACCACCACCCCATATTCATCATCGTCATCATCATTATCATTACATTAATCATCATCATCATCATCATCATCGTCATCATTATCATTACATTAATCATCATCATCATCATCATCATCATCATCATCATTATCATTATAGTAATCATCATCATCATAATCCGAGGGCCTTGAGAAGTTTCTCGTAAGTAGATAATAAATAGGTGGATAGATAGCAGTAATGAACTAAGGTCCATCTCCTTTAATAAGAGGAAACCATTCAACGCTACATTCATTCATTCATTCATTCATTCATTCATTCATTCATTCATTCTTATACTCACTCACTCACTCATTCATTCATTCATTCGATCAATCATTCATTCTTATACTCACTCATTCATTCAATCAATCATTCATTCATTCGTTTGTTCGTTCATTACTCGAACTTGTTAATTGACCCCGAACTCTGAACTTTGAATTCCCCACATGGTCTGCTATTGTAACCCCAGGAGATATTTTGGGGTGAATTGAGTGCTTTTCGATATTATACTTGAGTTCCAATGTTTTCAGCGATTTTTAATAATAAACTATTACGTAGAATATTCTGATTAAAATACAATTAAACATCAAAAACGTCAAATAAGTTGACAATTGAAATAATAATAGTCATCGACGTCATCGGCGTCGTCGTCGTCGCAACAACAACAACAACAACAACACCAACAACTGCAGCAACAGCAACATACAAATTCAGTCCAAATTCAGCTTCTCATCATCAGCTCCGATATGCACGGATTATAACATCAATTCATATTCGTTACAAATATTTTCACTTGGAAACTATTTATTTTTAATTTAAAAAAAAAATTAAATTAAATCTGTGCTTGCACAAGAGCGTGGATTATGTGGCTGTGTTTGCCTCGTATGTAACATCATCATTATCAGCATCATCATCAGCACCATATCAACAAGTACATCATCAGCGTTGTCATCATCATCGTCATCATCATCGTCGTCATTATGTAAATTGTAACCCATAAAAATGGTGGATGATTTCCATTTGATGGAATTGTTTGTAAATAAAAACAATTGGACCAGTTCCACCTCTCACTCACACACACCCACACACACACACACACACACACACACACACACACACACACACACACACACACACACACACACACACACACACACACACACACACACACACACACACACACACACACACACACACACACACACACACACACACACACACACACACACATGTATGTGGATCTTTTCACACTGATTTTTGTTGAAAATATATTCGTAATATATTGTAGCATACAAAGTGATAATATTATTACAATTATGCAATAATGTATTAAATATTACATAAATATATTATTATTATTATTATTATTATTATTGTTATTATTATTATTATTATTATTATTATTATTATTATTTATTAATCTGATATCCTTGCGCGCTGGAAGCGAAAGGCGGGTTTTTTTTTAAGAGAAAAACTCAGTAAAAGTGACAGTTTTGAGTTCATAAATTCTGCGAAAAGAGAGAAAAAAAAATGGAAAACAAAGCCAGCGATGATATCAGGTGCTTGTTTTGAACTCCGAAATCACAACAACGGCGATTCGAGAGGAGCAGACGATCGTGGTTATTTGGCGCCAATTGGTGCTCAATCAATCGAAAGACGTAGGGCCATTGAATCTGACGGCGAGCTTAGATAGTGGTTTTAGGTTGCTAGAGACCCGAAAAGTTATGGTTGATATTCCGAGAAAGGATATCAATACATCCTTTCATTCGCTTAGTTTTGGGTAACACCTGCCCTTTGGTCAGCCCTTTGAGATCCGTTGAGAGGGAGTTGGAATTACGAGAGGATTAATTGGATTCCATTTGCATTCCGCTTTGTCTTCAACACCTATTATTCCAATACCACAGACTTCCTTTTCCAGAGCTGAAAGTAACTCTTATCCCTAGCTCAGCACTCAGAAATAAGTATGGGGGGGTTGGCTCTCTCCCCTCCAAACACCCCACCCAATATATGCCCCTGCAATGCATTTTCAAACATATTGCGGCATGTTTGACTCATACACAGATGAATATCGTTCATTCTAACGACTCTCATATTTCAGACTCCAGCATGTCTTATCCAGCTGGGAACATAAATTCCAGGTGAACCGTGGGCTCAGAAAAGATGGAACAATGTTTCTTTATTATTATATTATATTATATTATATTATATTATATTATATTATATTATATTATATTATATTATATTATATTATATTATATTATGTTATGTTATGTTATGTTATGTTATGTTATGTTATGTTATGTTATGTTATGTTATGTTATGTTATGTTATGTTATGTTATGTTATGTTATGTTATGTTATGTTATGTTATGTTATGTTATATTATGTTATATTATGTTATATTATGTTATGTTATGTTATGTTATGTTTATGTTATATTATATTATATTATATTATATTATATTATATTATATTATATTATATTATCTTATGTTATGTTATGTTATGTTATGTTATGTTATGTTATGTTATGTTATATTATATTACATTACATTACATTACATTACATTACATTATATCATCATTATCTTTAAAAATGAAAACATGGATCGGTTGTTAGATTGTTTTTATTTTGTTTATTATTCAGGAAAAATAGAATTTAATATCGAGTTCTTATAATTACTAAGTTGTTATATCATAAAAATATTTTTTTATAGGTTAGCCGACCAACCACGACTGACTTCTGACTTTATGATATCTTTGACGTCATGACACCGCCCGGCTTGACCTCCATTTCCATGACGACACAGGCGTCATCGTCGCCGCCGTCGTCAGCGCCGCCTTCCAATCACCTGACGATGATGAAATCGTCATCGCCGAAGCCCTCTACTTCATCATTTTTACACTCCTCATCACCATCATCGTCATCATCATCACCTCTATCGTCATCATCGTCATCATCATCATCATCATCGCCCCTAACCCCTCCATCGTATACGACCCTACTACCGATGGCTTCTTCGCCATCTTCGCCGGTTACTTCACAGTTGATGTTTCTCTCGTCATCATCATCGTCGTCTTCGTCATCATTAGCAGCAACAACGCCAGCAGCTTCGTCGCCTTTGCTTCCATCGTCGTCGTCGTCGCCGACGTCGCTATCGTCTCCATCGCCGTCGTCGTCGTCGACGAGCGAGATAAAGAAGAAGCTTCAGCTCCGAGTTATGGCCAAGAGAAGTCAGGAAGCCATCTTGAATTCTTCCTCATCATCCTCCTCCTCATCCTCGTCATCATCATCGTTGTCTTTTTCGTCATCATCAGCAACAGCAGCAGTAGCAACACCGATGCCTTCTTCTTCGTCGTCGTCATCATCACCGTCATCATCATCATCATCATTACCAACATCGGCCTTTCCATCGTCATCGACTCATCTTCCAAGAACAACAGGTGAGCAACACTGGGTTTTTCCAAATCAACAGGTAGTTTCATTTGTCGACGGCTAGGAATTATTTTGCGCTACATCATCCTCTGACTCCAAAGGGTTTTCAGACGCTTTTCGACTTCTTTTTCTCGGTTTTTAAAAAAAATCTTTTTTTTTTGTGTGTAGCCAGCGGATCCCTTTTATCGGCTTTTAATGTCTGATTTATGCGGCCATGTTTTTATATTCTGCCTGGGATTTGTTTTTGTTTTTGTTTTCGGAGTGACTTTTTTTTTTTAATTCGTTAAATTGTTAACTTATGGACTTGTGGAGGAGTTATTAATCAGTTTGATGGTCATGTACCATCATCAAGTCCAAGGCCATCAGCGCCATAACCATCATCATCATCATCATCATCATCATCATCATCATCTTCTTCTTCTTCTTCTTCATCGTAGTTATGGTAGTGTAATCAGTTACTGATGATGATGATGCTGGTGGTGATTATTATTATTATTATTATTATTATTATTATTATTATTATTATTATTATTATTATTATTATTATTATTATTATTATTATTATTATTATTATCTTTATCATTATTGTGATTATGACGACCATCGACAACGACAACCACGACGATGATGACGATAATGACGATGACGACGACGACGGTGAGGATGACGATGACGATGTCGATGGTGATGATCATGATGATTACGATGATGATTCCTTCCAAACAACCAAAGACTGATTTATCCTCGCTGGAAGTTTTAAAGCTGGAACGTGTTATCTTTGTTTGGTTGCGTGTGGTTCCATTAAGAAAATAACGTTCGTATATCGGGGCCACCAATTGCCTTCCAGCAACGTGATGGATTGAACTTACACCGGATGTGGAGGAGGAAGAAGAGGAGGAGGAGGAGGAAGAAGAAGAAGAGGTGGATACTGGATCTATCGTGGTCAATACAAGAGAAAGGATTAGTAGCAAGAGTAGGACTTTAAGAAGGTTAGAGAGGCGTAAATGCAGATATGAACCAGAATCCAGAATGCAGAATGAACCAAATACCTGGTCGTTCACACTGACGCACACAGACATTTAGACGGACGTGAGAGCGGATTGAGATGCATTGGAATGCCTAGAAATAGGAACAGATATTTAGACATACGTAGAGATAGACAAGGATATTTAAACTCGAGGCAATCATATTCAGAGAGACAAACACGTATTTAGACAGAGACTTTAGCAGTGCTCACCAGTAAGTTAAGGTTAATTTGCATATTCCAATTTTGCATATTTTTAGACTCGGAAATTTGGAGGAGCAGAATGAAAGTGAAACCGGAAGAATTCCAGGCTGGGAATTTATTTATCCTTCCTGCCTTTCAATATCGCTTAACATGTCTTCGTTTGGATTTCCCAAAAAGATCGAAAGTGATGATCCATTTTACGGAAATACATTTTAAAAAGAAGAAATTCCAAATATAAATTAACATCAACAACAATTATAAATTTATTTATCGTTATTATTATTACTATTATTAATGCTATCGCCAGTATTATTATTATTATTGTACTATTGTAATTAAAAATTATAATTATAACAAAGGATAGTGATGATGATGATGATAGCGAAGATGATGACGACGACGAAGACGATGATGATGATGATTACGATGATTGATGAGGCCTATAATGATGGCACGATGCTACTTAATGAAGAGTTTTGAATCTCTTCGTTGATCGTAAGCAAAGAGAGATTATTAGTAACCGGAGTGAGATGGA